>CM053027.1:168824308-169098333 GCA_028564925.1 Lithobates sylvaticus | reverse complement strand
TTATAGCGTCTACAAACTAGAGTACATTTTCTGGAATTTACACCGCTTTTAATTTATGACTGCCTATTTCATTTCTTGAGGTGCTAAAATGGCAGAGAAGTACAAAACCCCCCCAAATGACCCATTTTGGAAAGTAGACACCCAAGCTATTTTGCTGAGAGGCATGTTGAGCCCATTGAATATTTTTTTTTTTAGTCCCAAGTGATTGAATAAAGACAAAAATAAAAAATAATTTTTTTTTTCTTCAAAAAGTTGTCACTAAATGATATATTGCTCACACATGCCATAGTTATATGTGGAATTGCACCCCAAAATACATTTTGCTGCTTCTCCTGAGTATGGGATACCACATGTGTGGGACTTTTTTGGGAGCCTAGCCGCGTACGGGGCCCCGAAACCCAAGCACCGCCTTCAGGATTTCTAAGGGTGCAAATTTTTGATTTCACTCCTCACTACCTATCACAGTTTCGAAGGCCATAAAAATGCCAAAATAGCACAAAACCCCCCCAAATGACCCCATTTTGGAAAGTAGACACCCCAAGCTATTTGTTGAGAGGCATGGTGAGTATTTTACAGCTCTCATTTGTTTTTGAAAATGAAGAAAGTAAAGAAAAAAAATTTTTTTTTTTTTTTTTCAATTTTCAAAACTTTGTGACAAAAAGCGACATATGCAAAATACTCACAATACCTCTCAGCAAATAGCTTGGGGTGTCTACTTTCCAAAATGGGGTCATTTTGGGGGGTTTTATGCCATCTGGCATTCCATGGCCTCCGAAACTGTGATTGGCAGTGAGAAGTGAAATAAAAAAATTACTCCCTTAGAAAGCCTGAAGGCGGTGCTTGGTTTTTGGGGTTCCGTACGCAGCTAGGCTCCCAAAAAGTCCCACACATGTGGTATCCCCGTACTCAGGAGAGGCAACAGAATGTATTTTGGGGTGTATTTCCACATAATCCCATGACATGTTTGAGCAATATATCATTTAGTGACAACTTTTTGTAAAAAAAATATATATATTTTTTTTTTTCATTATTCAATCTCTTGGGACAAAAAAAAAAAATATTTAATGGGCTCAACATTGCTCTCAGCAAATAGCTTGGGGTGTCTACTTTCCAAAATGGGGTCATTTGGGGGGGTTTGAACTGTCCTGGCATTTTATGCACAACATTTAGAAGCCTATGTCACACGTCACCCACTCTTCTAACCACTTGAAGACAAAGCCCTTTCTGACACTTTTTGTTTACATGAAAACATATTTTTTTTTGCAAGAAAATTACGTTGAACCCCCAAACACTATATATATTGTTAAAGCAAAGGCCCTACAGATTAAAATGGTGGGTGTTGCATTTTTTTTTTCCACACAGTATTTGCGCAGCGATTTTTCAAACGCATTTTTTTGTGGAAAAAATACACTTTTTTTTATTTTAATGCACTAAAACACACTATATTGCTCAAATTTTTGATGAAATAAAAAATATGATCTTAGGCCGAGTACATGGATACCAAACACGACATGCTTTAAAATTGCGCACAAACACGCAGTGGCGACAAACTACATACATTTTTAAAAGCCTTTAAAAGCCTTTACATGATACCACATTAGATTCACGGAGGAGGTCTACTGCTAAAATTACTGCCCTCGATCTGACCTTCGCGGTGATACCTCACATGCATGCTGCAATTGCTGTTTACATATGACGCCAGACCAACGCTTGTGTACGCCTTTGCGCAAGAGAAGGGGGGGCAGGGGTGCTTTTTTTTTTTTTTTTTAGTTTTTTTTTTATTTATTTAGCTTTTTTATTCTATTTTTAAACTGTTCCTTCCATTTTTTTTCTTTGTTATGATTTTTATTGTTATCTCAGGGAATGTAAATATCCCCTATGATAGCAATAGGCAGTGACAGGTACTCTTTTTTTGAAAAAATTGGGGTCTATTAGACCCTAGATCTTTCCTCTGCCCTCAAAGCATCTGACCACACCAAGATTGGTGTGATAAAATGCTTTCCCAATTTCCCAATGGCGCGGTTTATATCCGGGAGGGGGGACATTCCCTCCTACTGCTTGTAAAAGCAGTCTAGAGGCTAATTACCCGCTAGAATTGCTTTTACATGAAAGCCGATCACTGGCTGAAAAGAATGATACCAAGATGATACCTAAACCTGCAGGCATCATTCTGGTATAACCATTCAAAGTCCAGCAACATACTGGACATATATTGTAATCTTTTTTTTTTTTTTTCATGCAGCCTCTTGGCTGAACGAAAAAAAGAGATTGATTGGTGGGTATGCCCACCATTAGAATACCTCCCTTCATCCACCCACTTCTAATGATGGGCATACATGCACCATTTTATATATGCCGATGCATGGGGGCATCCTCCCGCAAAAGTTATGCCGTGTACACACGGTCGGAATTTCGACCGTATGTACGTGGCATTAGGAGCCAATCGCTCCTCCCCCCCCCTGCTGCCCCCATGCTTCGGCATATATGCTCTTTTTTTAACTGTGGTGGTGAAATCACCTCCTACAGCGTTGGAGTCGCGGCTTTATGTATCGTGGGAGCAAACGCTGTTGCTGTCAAGATAAATAAATCCGCGCTGCAACTGAATGGCGCACCTGAAAACAAAAAAATGCTTAACACTAAAACACAGTAAACAAAAATTACATACCTGAAAAGCAAGCATGATAAAACATGATAAAACATAATAAAACATTGCAGAATAGAATGGAGTAAAAAAAGAGCAACAATAGAGAGAGAGAGAGAACAATAAAACGACAACTATTTTTGTTTTTTTTATTTTTTTGAGATTCACAGGTAAAAAAGCTCCTGACTGTTAGCGACTGAATCAAAACGCTACCACAAAAAAAATGTTAGCGATCGCAGGGATCAGGCCTGACTCTGCGAACACTGCAGTTATGTGTGCTTAGTGTTTTGTAAGTGACAGTGATCGATCGATACTGCACTTGGGTGGGCTGGGCTGGGCGGAGGGGGAAAACGCAGGTGCTAGCAGGTATCTGGGCTGATCCCGCTAACAATGCGTTTTTTTGGAACCCTAAACTGCTGGGACGCTAGTATAGATCTGATCAGATCAGATATTGATCTGTTCAGATACTATACCACTAAGGGAGGTGTATGCTTTGCGCGTGGGTGTTTGCGGTACTGGCACTAACCTGGGGCGACGCAGACCTTATTTGACCCTAAAACCTAATTGATATCACCCGCCGGGCGATCAGGGGGTTAAACCGTTATTGGGTAATAAATGGCGGGTGCCCTGACAGTATAAAAAAACAAGCTAACTAACCAGCGTCACCCGTAACAGTAATACAAAAAAAAACTGGTTACCTAGCGACACTAATGCAGGGATCAGAAAAACTATCGCTTAGTGACACTGGCAAAAGGGGGTGAAAGGGTTAACTAGGGGCAATCAGGGGGTTAAACCTTTATTAGGTAATATATGGGGGTACCTGACGCTATATAAAAACCTGACGGGGAACCTAAATAACGAAATAACTAACTGGCTAACCAGCGTCACCAGTGACATTTTATACGGTGATCACTGGTGAAAGGGTTAACTCTAGGGGCAATCAGGGGGTTAAAACCTTTATTTAGGTTGTAATATGGGGGGTACCTGACCTATAAACCTATTTATGAACCTATATAAACATGGCGGTTAACCTAAAAAAAAAACTGGTTACCTAGCGACACTAATGCAGCGATCAGAAAAACGATCGCTTAGTGACACTGGCAAAAGGGGGTGAAAGGGTTAACTAGGGGCAATCAGGGGGTTAAACCTTTATTAGGTAATATATGGGGGTACCTGACGCTATATAAAAACCTGACGGGGAACCTAAATAACGAAATAACTAACTGGCTAACCAGCGTCACCAGTGACAGTTATACGGTGATTACTGGTGAAAGGGTTAACTCTAGGGGCAATCAGGGGGTTAAAACCTTTATTTAGGTTGTAATATGGGGGTACCTGACCTATAAAACTATTTATGAACCTATATAAAACATGGCGGTTAAAATAAAAAAAAAATGGTTACCTAGCGACACAATGCAGCGATCAGAAAAACGATCGCTTAGTGACACTGGCAAAAGGGGGTGAAGGGGTTAACTAGGGGCAATCAGGGGGTTAAACCTTTATTAGGGGGGGGTAGGGGGCTACCTAGGACCTAAAACTAACTGCCCTGACAGTTATTACAGTCACACTGACACTAAATGCAGTGATCAGTAAATAAATGATCACTGCAATTAGTGACACTGTGACTGGGGGGGGGAGGGGGTGATCTGGGGGGTGATCAGGGGGTGACAGGGGGTGTTTTGTGTGCCTAACTGTACTGGTGTCAGTGTAGTGTTGTGCACTAACCTTAACATGTTCGCCGCTCGGCGTCTCCGGTCACATAGACCGGCGCACCGAGCGTGACATCACTTCCGCCTTCCTGTCTATACAATAGACAGGAAGGGGAAGCTTTTCATTCGCCAGGAGCGATCGCGAGGGGGTGGCCAGAAACCACTGGCCGTCCCCTCGTCCCGGATCGCTCCTGAAGCGATGCCGACCGTCCCCGCCGGCGGAGGGGGGTCCGATCGGACCCCCCAACCGCCTAAAGAATGGCACGTACAGGTACGTGGTTCTGCCTGTACGTGCCATTCTGCCGACGTATATCTACATGGGGCGGTCGGCAAGTGGTTAAACAGGCCTTAACCCACTTCATTAAAACTCTCAAAAAATGTTGTATTACATGCTGTTCACACTCACTCACTATGGGATTCGCTTTCTCTATTCTGCAAAAAGCCTGGTTGGTCCAGCTGTTCCCTGTCTTCCTCTCCTATCAATGTCATCATTGCAATCAGGGTTGGTAATTCATGCATATGCTCAGTTTTCAGTGTATTTCTACCCTGAGCAGTGCCTCCCTATCACGGCTAAGCAGTCCATATGACTATAGAGTCACACATATGGGCGTATACACAGTGGTAAATGACAACCCACTCCCTCCCTCCTTCTCCCTGCCCACTAACCAGCTGTCCCCCTACGCATTTCCTATGCCACAGAACTTTTTTCTATGAGGGCGCAATTGCATCCTAGCCTAATTCTTCTTTTTTCTTAAAGTAAACTTTAAAGGGAAATATTAAAAATGCAAAACTCAGTTTAATAACGTGCCTGTGCAATTTATACAACTTACTACAGCAATACTGATATCTACTAAGGAAAAATGCAGCTTCTGCATGCTTTGTTCTGTTTGTAAACAAACAGCCAGGGGTTCCATTTATCAATACCAAACTCTTATCCTAGGCGAGGATCTGCTATAGATATTAATGTGGCACACCTACACAAAATACCATGCATACCACATCCATGGTATCTATGTAAGTGGGAACTCCACACAAAAATCGTTGTGGAGTTACCCAACTCATAGTTATCCTTATGGTGGTTGACCAGTTTTTGAAAATGGCCCATTATATTCCACTTAAGAAGTTGCCCACTTCTAAGGAACTGGCTTCCATTTTTGTTTGGGATTGGGAGATCTTTTGCTTACATGGGCTAACGACAGGGGTAGTCAGATTTGTGTCCCGGTTCGTGTCCCGGTTCTGGCGAGCCTTTTGTGCCCAGTTGGGAATTCAGCTTTCTTTCTCCTCTGCGTATCACCCGCAGTCTAATAGGGCCGCAGAAAGAGCCAATCAGTCCTTGGAGCAATTCCTACGTTGCTATATTTCTGACCATCATAACAACTGGTCAGACCTCTTACCATGGGCAGAGCTTGCTGACAATAGTGCCTTAAATTCTGCTTCCTGATTGTCCCCGTTTATGGCGAACTATGGTTTCCAACCTTCCATGTTGCCTGACTTGTTTGTCTGCAGAGTATTCCTGCGTTAGAGGAGCATCTTCGTGGACTTCGCTCCACTTGGGCACAAGTCCAAGAGGCTTTGTGACATGCTAATGATAGGTACAGACTCCATGCTGACCGCAGAAGCCTGCCTGCGCCTTCCTACCAGGTTGGGGACAGGGTCTGGCTGTCATCTCGCAATTTCTGATTCTGTGTTCTCTTCCTGAAGTTCGCACCTCGGTTTATTGGGCCTTTCCATATACTTTGCAGGATAAACCCAGTAGCTTACGCATTAGACCTTCCTTCTAATATGCGTATTTCGAATATATTTCATGTCTCCTTATTAAAACCTTTGGTCTGCAACCGCTTTACCACCTCAGTGCCTTGTCCTCACCCTGTACATGTTGAGAACCATGAGGAGTATGAAGTACAGTCCATTGTTGACTCCCATAGGTTCCGTGAGCGCATACAGTACCTGGTGCATAGGAAAGGGTACGGTTCGAAGGAACGCTCTTGGGTCATCTTCCTCGGATGTACATGCCCCTGTCGTTTTCCCCTCAAGCCTGGTAGTCCTCCGAGGGGGAGGGGTCATTGAGGAGGGGGTACTGTCAGGGCTGGGCTCAGCCCTTCCTTCTCAAAGCTGGCCCCTCAGCTGTCGGCTAATTGCCAGCTCCTATCTCTCCACAGTGACTCACCTGTTGATGATATCCTGCGCGTCAGTCCTGCCTACTTAAGCCGTCACGTCCAGATGATCTCTGCCTTCGCCTTGGTCATATCTCTAGAGACGCTCTCCTGTGTTCCTGTTAAAGACTTGCTTTGCTAACATTCCTTCTGGCTCCAGGATCCTGCTTGCTGTTCTACTACGCTGTTCTCTGGCTCCTTGATGCTTTGGCTAGTCTGACTATCCGTTCCGGCTCCTGAACTCTGGCTATGTTTTGACTACGTTTACTCTGTTTACCTTTTTTTATTATTATTAAACAAATGTGATTTACAGTGGTGTGAAAAGGTGTTTGCCCCCTTCCTCATTTCCTGTTCCTTTGCATGTTTGTCACACTTAAGTGTTTCGGAACATCAAACCAATTTAAACAATAGTCAAGGACAACACAAGTAAACACAACATGCAATTTGTAAATGAAGGTGTTTATTATTAAAGTTGAAAAAAAATCCAAACCATCATGGCCCTGTGTGAAAAAAGTGATTGCCCCCCTTGTTAAAACATACTATAACTGTGGTTGTCCACACCTGAGTTCAATTTCTCTAGCCACACCCAGGCCTGATTATTGCCACACCTGTTCACAATCAAGGCATCACTTAAATAGGAGCTGCTTGACACAGTAAGGTCCACCAGAAGATCCTTAAAAGCTACACATCATGCCGAGACCCAAAGAAATTCAGGAACAATTGAGAAAGAAAGTAATTGAGATCTATCAGTCTGGAAAGGGTTATAAAGCCATTTCCAAAGCTTTAGGAATCCAGCGAACCACAGTGAGAGCCATTATCCACAAATGGCGAAGACATGGAACAGTGGTGAACCTTCCCAGGAGTGGCCGGCCGCCCAAAATTACCCCAAGAGCGCAGCGACGACTCATCCAAGAGGTCACAAAAGACCCCACAACAACGTCCAAGGAACTGCAGGCCTCACTTGCCTCAGTTAAGGTCAGCGTTCATGCCTCCACCATCAGGAAAAGACTGGGCAAAAATGGCCTGCATGGCAGAGTTCCAAGGAGAAAACCACTGCTGAGCAAAAAGAACATCAAAGCTCGTCTCAATTTCTCCACAACACATCTTGATGATCCCCAAGACTTTTGGGACAACATTCTGTGGACCGATGAGACAAAAGTGGAACTCTTTGGAAGGTGTGTGTCCAAGTATATCTGGCGTAGAAAGAACACTGCATTTCAGAAAAAGAACATTATACCAACAGTAAAATATGGTGGTGGTAGTGTGATGGTCTGGGGCTGTTTTGCTGCTTCAGGACCTGGAAGACTTGCCGTGATAAAAGGAACTATGAATTCTGCTGTCTACCAAGAGATCCTGAAGGAGAATGTCCGACCATTCTGTTCGTGTACTCAAGCTGAAACGAACTTGGGTTCTGCAGCAGGACAATAATCCTAAACACACCAGCAAGTCCACCACCGAATGGCTGAAGAAAAACAAAATGAAGACTTTGGAGTGGCCTAGCCAAAGTCCTGACCTGAATCCTATTGAGATGTTGTGGTATGACCTTAAAAAGGCCGTTCATGCTCGAAAACCCTCTAATTTAACTGAATTAGGACAATTCTGCAAAGATGAGTGGGCCAAAATTCCTCCAGGATGCTGGAAAAGCCTCATTGCACGTTATCGCAAACGCTTGGTTGCAGTTGTTGCTGCTAAGGGTGGCCCAACCAGTTATTAGGTTTAGGGGGCAATCACTTTTTCACACAGGGCCATGATGGTTTGGATTTTTTTTCACCTTTAATAATAAACACCTTCATTTACAAATTGCATTTTGTGTTTACTTGTGTTGTCCTTGACTATTGTTTAAATTGGTTTGATGTTCCGAAACACTTAAGTGTGACAAACATGCAAAGGAACAGGAAATGAGGAAGGGGGCAAACACTTTTTCACACCACTGTAACTGTACATCTGTCTGTCTGATTCATGGTTTCTGACAGTGAGGTTATGTTTCTGCTTGTGTACCTGCGGCTGTCCTTATCTTCGCTACCATTTGTTACCGAACTTTGGCTTATTTCCTTGACAATGCTTCCGTTTGATTCCAAGCTGCAACCGCTTGTTACTGACCTTTGGTTTGTTACTCGACAATGCTACCGCTTGATCCCAACCTCTAAACACCATCCATATTTTGTCAATCACATCACCTGGGAGACCCCATCCCTTTGTATAAATGAGCTGTCATCCACAGGACCTATCATTCAGGGGTAGTGAAGTAATGATAGCAGACTTGTGTCTGCAGGTGGCATTACCTTTCTTTTGGATTATCGTTGAGCATTGTTACTAACATGCATTTATATCACTGGACAATGCGATCAAAGATGGATGTACAGAGTGGGATTTTTGTGAGAATTTTCAAGAACAGTGTTTTTTTTACTGTTTACATTTTTTGGTGAATGAGCAGGGATGCTATATTTCCCGCTCTCATTAACACGGGGGACCGTTATTACGATAACATACCCCCACAACCACTGGGGCAAGGTTGTGGGTAAAAGTCCCTTGCCCTCATCACCATGGTAAGATATCCCTCACGTTGCAGGGATGTGGCCTGGTATGGTTCAGGAAGGGGAGGAGCATGTTTGTCCACCCCTCTTTTTGTTGGCCTACCTGTCTGCATGCTTGGATAAGGGTGTTTTAGATTTTTTGGGGGTATGCCCATACTTGATTTTGGCATGATGTTCCCTCTTACTGTAAATCCATACCAGACTCTTTTGGTTGATTTTTTGAGTGAAATCCCCCATAAACTTCATACCAGACCTGAAAGACGTTATTTTTTTCTAACTATCCCCAGATCTTTTGCTTGAGGTTGAGGGTTTGGCAGTGCCTGTACCCACCAGCATCAATAACAACCATTAACAATGGAACGCTGAAATGTATAATAGCATGTATAATACCAGATAATACTCCTATTATACAGTCGGCTCCCCTTGAAATGGCAAATGTTCAAGTTATTGGAGCAAACCCTTAAGTTCATCCCTACTAAACAGTTCCCCTGCAAAGCCAAATTAAATGCCGCTCTAGGTGAGTGACCGACTCTCACATGTTGTGAACTGGAACCCAGGTTGCTGCACAGATCATCTGTGAGATTCGGTAACATGCACAAATCCAGAATATTTCTGCACTCCTTAGTATCTTTATTGAAGCATTAAAATCACAGGTATGACGGGAACATTAAAAAGTGATGTGTTTTGCACTAAAGTCAGCACTTACTGAAACCCAGGTTGAGTAAGTGCTGACTTTAGCACGAATCGTGTCCACTTTTAATAATCCTGTCATACCTGTGATGTGATTTTAATGCTTCAATAAAGATATCAAAGAGTGCAGCAATATTCCAGATTTGTGCATGTTACTGGTGTAGCGCCAGTACTTTTCCTAAGTATGCACTATGTATGTAAATTTAACTTTTACTCAAAACTGTAGTTGAGTTTTGGGGTTAATTATCCTAAATTATGCTTTGGCATCAGTTTGGCTGGGCTGTATTGAAGTTCTGCCTGTTCATAGGTGGGGTTAGGGGCGGACTGACTATTCGGCCATTCGGGCACTGCCTGAGGGCCCCGGGCCACTAGGGGGCCCCATCAGGGTTGCCAGCCTCAGTAAAACCAGGGACAGTATGTAAAAATCTGTGTTTTTTTTTTTACATCTGTCTTTGAAATGTCCCTTACCGACATCCTTTTGGTCTAAAAATCTAGAGATTATAGCTGCCCCACCTCTCCAGTACCTTCTCAGTCAATAGAAACCTGTATGTGTATACTGTGTGATTGTATACTGTGTGTGTGTTTGTGTATACTGTGTGACCCCATAATCTCTGATTGCCTGGGGGCCCCATAATCTCCTATTGTCCGGGGGCCCCATGAGTTGTCAGTCCGCCCCTGGGTGGGGTGCACCTGTGACCAGGCCTTAGAACGCAGTCTGGTTGGACGCATTGGGTACCAATCTCTGCTCGGAGCCAATCAGGGGGGCGCGTTTGTCCTGCTGTGTATTCCGGGAGAGGGTACTTAAGGTGCTGAGGTCACGTGGTTCGGGGGTTCTGTTCCGGTCCAGGAGTGTCTGCTGACTCCATGGTCCTGGTCCTCCTGACCAGCCCCAGAGGCCAGGGGTGTGGATCCATCCGTTTCCGAGCCTCGGAACAGGCTAGTTCAAGTCGCAGTAACTGAAGGAGGATTCTAAAGTGTTCCGGTGCCATCTCAGGATTGGAGAGGCCCAGCAACTCTACATGCAACCATGGGAGGACTCTTTGGAGGAGGGCCGCGCATGAGGCTGGCTGCTCGGTAAGAGCCTGGAGGCTGAGCTGTATGGACACTAATTGAATCCGCATTTCTTACGGTATCACCAGGTCGGCTGCGAGATACTGGCACTGTAAGTAAAGTTCCTAATCTATCCTTCAGTTGCATCCAAGTTCCTGTGAGAGACTTTTGTGTGTTCATCTAAAGTTTCACAACCAAGTCTGTGGCAG
The DNA here is from genome assembly GCA_028564925.1 of Lithobates sylvaticus. NCBI lineage: Eukaryota > Metazoa > Chordata > Amphibia > Anura > Ranidae > Lithobates > Lithobates sylvaticus. The sequence continues at coordinate 169,087,347 of CM053027.1, read as the reverse complement.
AGACTTTGCTAAGCGAAAATCACTTGTTGGCTGCTAGATCTACAAGCAAGGATTTATCCAACAGTTGAGTTATCAAGTTGCGAGTGGCTACTCCCTGGATCATCTAGAGAGAAACACTTATTGAGTGTCGGCAGTTCCAAAGTGCCTGAGCTTCTATACCCTTACCCTCTATTCCTAACTGAGAGACTGTGTTTTTGCTCAACGTTTTAAGCAAATAAAAAATCCTAAAAAGGAATTCAAGTGTCAGTCTCCGCAGTTACTGGGTATCAACCCTGGGAACCCCTAGACAAGAACGATGAGCTACAAGGCGGAGGAGGTAATTTGTAAGCCCAGAAAAATCCAGCCGCCCCAAGGGGCTATGGCGCTACACTGGGTTCCCACTGAAACCTCTATCAGAGCAACACTGGATACACACACAGACTCTGGTGGGTTCAGCACAGGACCTTTGTACTCACAGTTGTCAACAGCACAGTCTTTGGAACTGCAGCTCTCTTAAACAGCATATTATAGGAACACTTCCCATTATCTAAAGGCTGGTATCTAAAGGAAACTGGCCAACATTCAGCCAGTGTGTACAGTAGTCTGTTCGACAGAAGCCGGCCTAACATCCAACTTTTGTCGAATGGGTATGTTGGAAAATCAGCAGCCAATTGGCGTCTGATCAGCGCTGGCAGCCAATGGCTGAAAGTGCTGACCAGTATGTTCTAGCATAGGGGCAGTCCTCCTGTCAGAACACAATAGCTCAGTGGGGATATCTCTGTACTAACATTGCATAGTTATTACAGTGAGCTCCTCAGTTTTTTTTTGTAAGCCCACTGCATTGAATGAAAATAAACTGCCTGTGTGCACCAGGCAAAAGTCATCTCCAGAAGTCCCTGCTCCTACACAGACAGCAGTTCTCCCAGCAGCATCCATCAATCCACATGCTTCCCCCCCCCCCCCCACTCCTTACAGCACAGGTCCTCTTCCTGGTCCCATTTGTTGATAGGGCCAGGTCCCCAGCTAGAGCCAATAGGAGTCCGTTCCAACCTACTCTTCCCCAAAATTGACACCACTCCTCCTGTGTTTGTGACACCTTCCAGTTCAGTACTGTCTGCACTGAAATAAGAAAGTAATAAACTGCAATGTTAAAAACATTCTGCAGGCAAATTAAAGGAGCCACACACCAGGCTATATATGTTTTATATATTTGTTTGGCTAGAGTTCTGCTTTAAGAAACCGTTTATCTTGGAGAAAAATAATGCTCTAAGGGTCATTGAGAAGAATGTGCTGACTGTAAAATATGCAGTTAGTTTATTTCTTATGAGACAAGAAAACATTAGAAGTTACCTTCTGGCTTATGTAGAAAACTTTGCTTTTAAGATGCTAATAAATGAAATTAAACACATCTGCCTGTGGACATTAAACAACAAAAAAAAGCTAATATTGTACATTTAGAGAAATTAGTTGTTTATACCTCATTTATCTACACTAAGTTTTCTGATCTTGAATTTGAAAGTGCCGTCAGGAATGCACACTGCTCATCCATGGTACACACATTAAAATAATTAAAGGGAATCTAAGGTATCTCGCAACAAGGCACAAAAGATATGTCAGTTAACAGCTTTTAAAGTCGATGAGCATTTTATGTACATCGTATTATTTAGAGGTGGCTAATTTCATTAGCTGCATTTTTTCCAATTCTACATTTTACTGTTTTGAGACAACAGTGTTAGCAGGCGGAACTATAGCTTTCTTTTAACAAATACAGTGTCAAATGTACCCTTCTTAATGTGTCAGTAATGGCAAAAGAAAATGCTAAATGAGGCATAGATGAGTTAACTGACCTGTACTGCAAATTAGCAGATAAAGTGAATCAAAACTTCAGTTATTGTGATTCTATCATCCTTCTTAAGGTGAGATGGGCAGATTTCCCAGTCAGCAAAGAATTTTGCAATCTATGAACTGCAGTAAACAGTGTTCTGTGCTTTAACACCTTCCCACCCTGGCCTATAGTAAAATTATTAGCAGTCGGGGGCACCGTTGTTCTGGGGGGGGGGACATCATGCGATATCCTCCTGAGAACGTGACACTCGCCTGGCCATGGGCCTGTGCAGCGGCGTGGTCTGTCACCAGCTGTGTCCACTGCACACAGTTGATGACTGATTATTGCACCGGTCCGCTGCCAGTGTCATGTGATCGCTGTGACCAATCACAGCAGATCACATGACAGTTGTAAACAATGGATGGCTTCATTTCATGCCATCCATTGTATACAATTGTGTTGCTAGATATGATTGGTCACAGTGAACACATGGTACAGACGGGCCAATCACAGCCCATCTGTACCATGTGTTTAGCTTTGACTAATTACAGCTAATCACAACAAAAGACACAGAATTAACTAATTTCATTCAGTAAAAATGGTTGCTTATACCAATTTATTGGTTTATGCAATCATATTGTGTTAAAAAACACAAATCTTAATCACTTCCCCAGAGTGGTACAGTGCTACTATGGTAACACTGTATTGCTCTGGTCACAGTGTGTTACAAAAAAATCTTTTAAAAAAAGAAAAAAGTAATAGAAAAGTTTGAAAAATACAAAAAGTGCCTTCTATTACTACGTAACGTTTGTAAGGTCTTTGAACAGCTCAAGTTTTTTACGAAAACTAGATAATAAAAGGTGGGGCTTAGACACAAAAAAGAGAACCTCGTCTGCAAAGGCATAATGTACAGTGCCTTAAAAAATGTATTCATTCCCCTTGAAGTTTTACACATTTTGTCATGTTACTAAATAAAAATAAATGTATTTTATTGGGATTTTATGTGATAGACCAAAAAAGAGTGGCACAAAATCGTGAAGTGCAAGGAAAATTATAAATTGTTTTAAAAATTCTTTACAAATAAATATGTGAAAAGTGTGGGGTGCATTTCTATTCCCCCCCCCCCCCCAAGTCAATACTTAGTAGAACCACCTTTCACTGAAATTAGAGCAGCAAGTCTTTTTAGGTATGTCTCTACCAGCTTTACACATCTGACATTTTTGCCCTTTATTTTTTGCAAAATAGCATGAGCTCTGTCAAATTGGATAGAGAGCGTCTGTGAACATCAATTTTCAAGTCTTGCCACAGATTCACAATTATATTTAGGTCTGCACTCTGACTGGGCCATTCTAACACATGAATAGGGATGAGCTTCGAGTTCAAGTCGAACTCATGCTCGACTCGAACATTGCCTGTTTGTCTGTTCACCGAACAGCGAACAATTTGGGGTGTTCGCGGCAAATTCGAAAAGCCACAAACACCCTGTAAAAGTCTATGGGAGAAATCTAAAGTGCTAATTTTAAAAGCCTTTATGCAAGTTATTGTCATAAAAGGTGTTTGGGGACCTCGGTCCTGCCCCAGGGGACATGTATCAATGCAAAAAAAGTTTTAAACACGGACGTTTTTTCAGGAGCAGTGATTTTAATAATGCTTTAAAGTGAAACAATAATAGTGTAATATTCCTTTAAATTTCGTACCTGGGGGGTGTGTATAGTATGTCTGTAAAGGGGCGCATGTTTCCCGTGCTTAGAACTGTCCCTGCACAAAGTTTCATTTTTGAAGGAAAAAAAGCTATTTAAAATCGCTTGCGGCTATAATGAATTGTCGGCTTCCATAATACAGAGAACAGTCATTGAAAGTCATTGATAAAAAGTAAAAAGCATAGGGTTCCCCCCAAATTCAATTACCAGGCCCTTCAGGTCCCCCTCAAAATCCATACCAGACCCTTATCCGAGCATGCAACCTGGCAGGCCGCAGGAAAAGAGGGGGGGACGAGAGAGCGCCCCCCCTCCTGAACCGTACCAGGCCACATGCCCTCAACATTGGGAGGATGCTTTGGGGGTCTGTGACCCCTCAAAGCACCATGTCCCCATGTTGATGAGGAGAAGGGTCTCATCCCCACAACCCTTGCCCAGTGGTTGTGGGGGTCTGCGGGTGGGGAGCTTATCAGAATCTGGAAGCCCCCGTTAACAAAGGATCCCCAAGATCCCGCCCCCCCCCTGTTTGAAATGGTAAGGGGGTACTTTACCCCTACCATTTCACAAATAAAGTGTAAAAAATTGTTAAAAAACACACAGACACCATTGGGAAAAGTCCTTTATTAAAAATAAAAAAATAAAAAAAAGATTCCAGCGGTGGAAATCCACTCTTGCTATACAGCGATGGGTGATCTCTTCTCCGGGGTCCAGCGATGGCTGATCTTTTCTGACGATGTCCAGCGCAGCGCATCCTGTCTCCATGGAGACACTGAGGGAATCCTATCTTAGCAGAGGAGGATCGGGCCACTGGTCACCTGACCCCGCCCCCCTCTGACGCAACGCAAGGGGAAAGCTGGGCTTCCCCAGTGACGTACGGGTGACCCCGCCCCCTCTGATGTAACGGAAACCTGCGTTACATCAGAGGGGGGCGGGGGTCACTCATACGTCACTGGGGAAACCCAGGCTTCCCCAGTGATGTAAGGGTGACCCCCCCCCTCTGACGCAAGGGAAAAGCTGGGCTTTCCCAGTGATGTACACCCCCCCTCTGATGTAACGCAGGTTTCCGTTACATCAGAGGGGGGCGGGGTCACGCGTACATCACTGGGGAAGCCCAGCTTCCCCCTTGCGTTGGGGGTGCCCCGGTCCTCCTCTGCTAAGATGGGATTCCCTCAGTGTCTCCATGGAGACCGGATGCACTGCGCTGGACATCGGAGAAGAGATCAGCCATAGTTTTCCCAACGGTGTCTGTGTGTTTTTTAAAAATGTTTACACTTTCTTTGTGAAATGGTAGGGGTACCCCCTTACCATTTCAAACAGGGAAAGGGCGGGATCTGGGGGTCCCATTGTTAAAGGGGGCTTCCAGATTCTGATAAGCCCCCCGCCCGCAGACCCCCACAACCACTGGCCAGGGTTGTGGGGAAGAGACCCTTCTCCTCATCAACATGGGGACATGGTGCTTTGAGGGGTCACAGACCCCCAAAGCATCCTCCCAATGTTGAGGGCATGTGGCCTGGTACGGTTCAGGAGGGGGGCGCTCTCTCGTCCCCCCCTCTTTTCCTGCGGCCTGCCATGTTGCATTCCTCGGATAAGGGTCTGGTATGGATTTTGAGGGGGACCTGAAGGGCCTGGTAATTGAATTTGGGGGGAACCCTATGCTTTTTACTTTTTATCAATGACTTTCAATGACTGTTCTCTGTATTATGGAAGCCGACAATTCATTATAGCCGCAAGCGATTTTAAATAGCTTTTTTTCCTTCAAAAATGACACTTTGTGCAGGGACAGTTCTAAGAGCAAGACTATGCATGCTCAGAAATTATAGAATACATACAAAACTATTCAGCACGTTACGTCACTTCTGATGTTTTATTCTGTCAAACGAAAATTCTCATATGTAAGCAACCTCTTCACTTTCGACATGAGACTAGCATGCCACAAAAATTGGACGTTCTGTTGTCCGAAAATCAAAGCATGTGTACGAGGCTTTATAGTTGTCCTTTGGACAGATTCTTCTACCTGAACTGTGGATCTTGGCAGCTCCTTCAGAGTTACCATGGGCCTCTTGGCTGCTTCTCTGATTACTGTTCTCCGGCCTGTCAGTTTAGGTAGATGGCCATGTCTTGGTAGGTTTGCATTTGTGCCATACGCTTTCTATTTTTGGATGATGGATTGAACACTGCTCCATGAGATGTTCAAAGCTTGGTATATTATTTTTAAACCCAGCTTTAAAATTCTTCACAACTTTATCCCTGACCTGTCTGGTGTGTTCCTTGGCCTTCATGATGCTGTTTGTTCACTAAGGTTCTCTAACAAACATCTGAGGGCTTCACAGAACAGCTGTATTTATATTGAGATTAAATTACACACACAGGTGGATTCTATTTACTAATTAGGCAACTTCTGAAGGCAATTGGTTCCACTAGCTTTTAGTTAGGGGTATCAGAGTAAAGGGGGATGAATACAAATGCACGCCACGCTTTTCAAATTTTTTTTGTAAACAATTTTGAAAAACATTTATCATTTTCCTTCCACTTCACAATTATGTGCCACTTTGTGTTGGTCTATCACATAAAACCCCAATAAAATATGTTTAAGTTTTTGGTTGTAACATGACAAAATGTGGAAAATTTCAAGGTGTATGAATACTTTTTCAAGGCACTTATTATATATATATATATATATATATATATATTTATATTTATTAGGGGTGTTGAAATTAATCGTAGCATCCATCGTGACCACCCACGATGCAGTATCGATTATACGACAAGCATAATCGATTTTTTGATGACGTCACCTGTGCGCCGCTATATGCCCTGCCTCTGAGCCTGAAATGAAAGCAGCGGAAAGAGCCATGGGCGTTAGCCACGCCTCTTTTTACCCCCCCCCCCCCGCCGACGTCATCCCCAGCTGCCTGGATTCGCCACTTTGAGCTGGCTGCTGCGAGACACGTGGTGCGAGTGTCCCCCAACTCCCGATGAGTCATGACCCAGTCCCCAGAGCCTTCCTCCTTGGCTCATCTCACACTGTGCACAGGCTGCCTCCTTCCTTTTTACAACAGGCTGCTGTGGGGGACCCGAGACGCCAGAAGGCCGTGGTTGTCCTCTGTCCTCCAGTCCTTCTCACAGGCTGCTGCTGCGGGCATCATCATCATCAGGTACATACTTTGGGAACCAACCACATCTTATTGTAGTATAAAGAATGGGCTGTCTCCTGTGGACAGCACAGCACCATCTTATCTCTTGTGGCTTAAAGAGTGGACTAGACGTGTAAAGAAAAGCACCAAAGTCTTATCATTTGTGACCGTGAAAAGTGGAATCATCATAGTGGTGAATCCAATCCTGTCCTTCTCTTTGTGGGATAAAGGGTTGGCTGTGTGGTGCTGGGAACCTACCTACCCCTGTATAGTATACTACATACATAGTCAGAGGAACAGTAGTCTTTGTGCAAGGATCCAAATGTAGTGAGCTGTTATAGATCTCCTACACCACTTTAAGTAAACAGCTGCCAGCAGTGGTAGTCTTTGTGCAAGGATTTGTGAGAGGAACCCATAGGAGGGTAGGTGCAGTGTCTTGTGTAGCTACAAAAGTCTCTGTCCATCTCTTGTATCATGTCTGCAGTCTCTGACCATCTCTTGTATAATGTGCGCAGTCTCTGACCCTCTCTTGTATCGTTTCTGCAGTCTCGGACCCTCTCTAGTATCATGTCTGCAGTCTCTAACAATCTCCTGTAGTAGGTCTGCCGTCTCTGACCATCTCTTGTATCATGTCTGCAGTCTCTGACCCTCTCTTATAGTATTTTGTGGTCAGTCAGTCTGGAGCTTTTCTTTAAGTTGTCTGCTGTGTTTACACGTTGCTGCATGCAGGGAGTGTTGTCTTTCTTCTTTTTTTTAAGAACAGAAAACATTTTAAAAAATGGAGTTCTCCTGACTGCTTGAAATTTTTGGATGAAAACCGTGCGCAGTAATCGTGATGCATCGCAATGCATCGTGGAATCGAATTGATTTGAATACTGGACAGGATAGTTGTAATCAAATTGAATCATGAGGCCAGTGAAGATGCGCACCCCTAATACATATACAGTCTCTCACAAAAGTGAGTACACCCCTCACATTTTTGTAACTATTTTATTATATCTTTTAATGTGACAACACTGAAGAAATGACACTTTGCTACAATGTAAAGTAGTGAGTGTACAGCTTGTATAACAGTGTAAATTTACTGCCCACTCGAAATAACTCAACACATAGCCATTGATGTCTACACCGCTGACAACAAAAGTGAGTACACCCCTAAGTGAAAATGTCCAAATTGGGTGTAAAGTATCAATATTTTGTTTGGCCATTATTTTCCAGCACTGCTTTAACCCTCATGGAGTTCACCAGAGCTTCAGAGGTTGCCACTGGAGTCCTCTTCCACTCCTACATGATGACATCACGGGGCTGGAGGATGTTAGAGACCTTGCTCTCCTCCACCTTCCATTTTAGGATGCCCCACATATGCTCAATAGGGTTTAGGTCTGGAGACATGCTTGGCCAGTCCATCACCTTTACCCTCAGCTTCTTTAGCAAGGCAGTGGTCATCTTGGAGGTGTATTTGGGGTCGTTATCATGTTGGAATACTGCCCTGTGACTCAGTCTCTGAAGGGAGGGGATCATGATCTGCTTCAGTATGTCATAGTACATGTTGGCATTCATGGTTGCCTCAATGAATTGTAGCTCCCCAGTGCTGGCAGTACTCATGCAACCCCAGACCATGACACTCCTATCACCATGCTTGACTGTAGGGAAGACACACTTGTCTTTGTACTTCTTATCTGGTTTCCTGCCACACGCTTGACACCATCTGAACTAAACAAATAAGTTTATCTTGGTTACATCAGACCACTGGACATGGTTCCAGTAATCCATGTCTTTAGTTTGCTTGTCATCAGCAAACTGCGGGCTTTCTTGTGCATCATCTTTTGAAGAGGCTTCCTTCTGAAAAGACAGCCATGCAGACCAATTTGATGCAGTGTGCGGCGTATGGTCTGAGCACTGACAGGATGATCCCCCACCCCTTCAACCTCTGCAGCAACGCTGGCAGCACTCAAACGTCTATTTCACAAAGACAACCACTGTATATGATGCTGAGCACATGCACTTAACTTCTATGGTCAACCATGGTGAGGCCTGTTCTGAGTTGAACCTGTCTTGTTAAACCACTGTATGGTCTTGGCCACCACGCCGCAGCTCAGTTTCAGGGTCTTGGCAATCTTCTTATAACCTAGGCCATCTTTATGTAGAACAACAATTCTTTTTTTCAGGTCCTCAGAGAGTTCTTTGCTATGAGGTGCCATGTTGAACTTCCAGTGACCAGTATGAGAGAGTGAGAGCGATGAAACCATATTTAACACACCTGCTCCCCATTCACACCTGGGACCTTGTAATAGTAATGAGTCACATGATGCCGGGGAGGGAAAATGGTGAATTGGTCCCAATTTGCACATTTTCACTTAGGGGTATACTTGCTTTTGTTGCCAGCTGTTTAGACATTAAAGTAGATGTAAACCCCCCAAAAAATGTATGAATGTAGAGAATAAGATTTCCTTTCATTTGAGCCCAGTCTTGCCACACAGATTTACTCCAGTCTTTGAGAAATCCTCTTTTATTGTTCAGTTAGAAAAATCTTGACAAAGTGCTGAAAACTTTGTCAAAAAACGCCTCCTCGCTGTGAGTGACAGGTGATTTACAAATCTCATGCACTAGCCTGAGACAGGCACATCCTGTGTAATTATAAAAGGTGAGAAATCCACCCCTCCCCCACATAACAAATCCTGGTGATGGAAAGGAATGTTATCTGTGATCAGGTGACCTCATACACACACACTGCACTATAACAATCATCAGATCACTGGATGTTCTACTCTGCCCAACTCTGACTACGTACATCTCCCCTATATTCTTCTTGCTGTTCACTTGAGAATACATTTTCTTTCACTCTGGTCTGTGGATCTGTGGTCTGTGCCTGTCTCAGGCTAGTGCATGAGATATGTATATCACCTGTCACTCACAGCAAGGGGGCGTTTTTGACAAAGTTTTCAGCACTTTGTCAAGATTTTTCTAACTGAACAATAAAAGAGGATTTCTCAGGGCTGGAGTAAATCTGTGTGGCAAGACTGGGCTCAAATTAAAGGAAATCGTATTCTCTACATTATGACATCAACTTTAATGGCTGTGTGTTGAATTATTTTGAGGGGACAGAAAAATTGACACTGTTATACAAGCTGTACACTCACTACGTTACATTGTAGCAAGGTGTCATTTCGTCAGTGTTGTCACTTGAAAAGATATAATAAAATATTTACAAAAATGTGAGGGGTGTACTCACTTTTGTGAGATACTGTATATATCTAAACATATATATATATATAGATAGATAGATAGATAGATAGATAGATAGATAGATAGATAGATAGATAGATAGATAGATAGATAGATACAGTGTATATATATATATATATATTTTTTTTTTTTTATTTTTTTTTTGTTTTGTTTTTGTTTTTATTTTTTTCACATAATGTCACCAGTCAGTGTCTCTGATCATTGCCACACCAGTTATATGATAATACTGAAAATGAGAGTATCCGCGCTTAGGAATATAAGAACTGCTGCCCCCCTAAGGGAACTACACGTGAATGTAGCAGGGATAAATAAGAGTAGATAAAAGGGGTGTTGGCGCTGTTCAAAGTAAAAGATGTAAAATATATATGTATATAAGTGATAAAACCTAAAACCTACAGTGAATATAAAACGTGGATAGCGATTCCATGTGGTAAAAATACATAAAAAGAAGGTGCTATAAAAGTAGGGTGAGATAAAAAGCACATAGGTACATAGGTTTCAGGGTGTCCCAAACAACAACAGCTCAGGGTACAAATAGAGAGCACATAGGTTTAGGGGTGTCCCAAACAACTACTAATGTACTGTGAACCTGAGTATTAACAGGTGTTTATAAAAATGACATCTATTAAAAAATATTGCTTATAAACAAAGTGCAAGTGCATACATATAATCTGTGCAACAAATTGCATGTGCATACATATAATCTTTGCAACAAAAGAAATAAAGAGGCTCAGATTAAGATCAATCAGGTGTGCTACCAATATAGATATGTGGACGGCACGATAAACATAGGAGTGTGGGGATAATGATCCAATAAATATTCGTATTGCTGGGTGCTATTATGGGAAGTGAATTAGATTCAGTAAGTCTATATTGGTCATATATACACCACTTCACATCGCCCAGACTAACATAAAGTCCACCATATAATGTATATGGGACAGTGTAGAAAGAAACAGTCCGTGTTTTAAGTGCAGTAAATGAATTTCAATCTGGTGAAGAAGGTTGATGTGTGATTGGTCTCTGTGGGTTATCCTGTATCAGCAGCTGTGGGGGTCCCGTACTCCCCTCCTTCCGATCGTGCCCCTAATGTATTTGCACTCACCGGAGTGCCCAACCCCTGCAGGGGTAATGGGCATAAAAGTAGAGTTCCAGTTGTCCTTGTTTGGTCGTCCTCCGTCTGTGGGGGGTTGCTGTCAGCTGGGCCTCTGTTCCTCCGTGTTGTGCTCGTTCAGGGCAGATAGGAAAAAAATATATGGGGAAGGGGTATATTCATAGCGTGACTCCGTTTTTGTAAAAAGTACTTCTTTTATTTGAAAGGTAAAAAACTGATCAAGTACATAAAAAAAGGGGGGTTATCCACCAAGTGGATTAACCTTAAAAACACAAAGGGCTAGTGAGCCCATGCAAGAAATAGGGCCGGTGTATCACCACCGCTAATCCGGGGCTGTAGCGTGCGTTCCACGGCCGTGGTATGCTAGAAACCGGAAGCGGCAGTGGGCCGGAAGTGACGTGTTGCGTACCAAGTTAGACCCGCCTTACGCGTTTCGTCATAGGACGTCGTCTGAGGCTCGGCCATCTTGGTACACCGCACGTCTGATATACAAAAGGTGTAGCCGCGCCGGCCAATCAGAGGGGATACTACAGCAGAAGTGACGCCCCTAGGAAGGTAAATAACCATACCACGGGAACAGGTAATAGGCATAAACTCTACCCTCCCCCTCTAGTGGCTAAAAAGGAAAATGACATGGCGCGGCAACTGAATTAAACATTATAACTGCATAGATAGTAAAAATGCACAGAGATCCTTATTAGTGGAGGGAAGAAACATACATAATCCGGCTCGTCAGAAATTATGCAAAGGACGAATAGTGACTATTAAAAGTGCCAGTGAGAAGAAAAAAGATGGATAGAAATGAACTTAAATTATATAATTATAAAAATATATTGTGCAACATATAGAATGTTGGAATAATAGAAGTAATAGATCCCTGGGTGTTGGACTGAAGTGAGTGAACACATATCGTGAATAATACATAAAGAAGTGTAACTCATAAGGGTATAAGTGCGATTATCCTGAAAACCCAGGAAGTGAGAATTGTAAGATATAGTGGGAGAAAAATAACACCTAAATATGATGTAGATAGCGAGCAGGTGTACACTGCTCGGAAGAGGATATAAATAGGTGGTGTATAAAATTGATTTATATAAAATCTTGAATGGATAAGATTGTTGTATATGTAGCAGGTCCATATAAAATGCCAGTGGTACCAAATATTTGCCTTATATGTATCATTCCATGTATAAAAAATATATATACAAAAAATACAGAAAACTGAGGATAAGACCTCGAGATAGGATATATAAAAGCCTAAAAAATATAATAGATAAAACATCTAAAAGTGAATAGAGGTAGTTAATTTTAAATATAGATTTCCATATGTGATATTTTATCGAAGAAAGAATGGCTAGGGTATGGTACTAAAATACGATAAAAAATGGCCGGTCAGGAGGTGTGGTCCAATACGGTTCAGGGAATTTCTAAAAATTGGATAAGAAGCAGTTTAGATCAATGTCCACATTTAACCCTTTTGGCACAAGAGAGTCTAGGAGATATATCCATTTTGTTTCATTTTGTGAGATTAATATCTTCTTGTTTCCTCCTCGCCAATGGTCATTCACAATATCTATGCCGTAAAAGATGAGGCCTGTAGGGTCCCTGCGGTGGTACTCATCAAAATGCCTGGACAGATTGTGTTTAGGGAAACCCTTTTTTATATTATTTACGTGTTCCCTAATCCTGACACACAAAGGCCTTGTGGTTCTGCCCACATATTGTAGCCGGCATGGACATTCAATCACATAGGTGACATGTGTGCTGTTGCATGTGATTAGTTCTTTAATAGTGAATTCTTTTCCTGTCTTAGATTTAAAGGTAGTTTTCCTCCTTGGCTGTTTTTTGGTAACACGACATGCCAAGCATTTCTGACACTTATAGAAACCCTTCAGTTCTGAGAACAGTTTTACAGTTTTGGGAGGGTCTATAACACTTTTCACCAAGTGGTCTCTGAGAGACGGGGCCTTGCGGTAGATGAATCTTGGTTTTTTGTCTAGTATTTTGACTAGAGTTCTATCAGATTTCAAAATCGGCCAGTATTTTCTTACTATGTGCTCAATTGACTTAAATTGATTACTATACCCCGTAATGAAGGAAACATTAGTGTGTTGTTGGTGGGGTTGCCTCTCTTTTGGTCTCAATAGTGTGGTTCGATCCAATTCACTGATGTTTTCTTTTAGTCTTTGTAGGGGTTCAAGTTTGTATCCTTTATCCACGAATTTTTCTATTAAAGTGTCTGCTTGTGTCAAGAAATCTTCCAGGTTACGGCAATTTCTGCGAATCCTAAGGAGTTGGCCTTTTGGGATGTTGTTAATCCATTTCGGGTGATGGCAGCTTGTAGTGGGAATATATCCATTTCGATCTGTACTTTTAAAAAAAGTCCTGGTATGCAGCTCATCTCCATTCTTAAAGATCTGTAGGTCCAGGTAATCTACCTGGTTCAGATCACATGTCCCTGTGAATGAGATTCCAAATTTGTTGTGATTGAGTTCTGTCAAAAAAGTTTTAAAGGATTCCGTGCTGCCTTCCCATAGGATGATTATGTCATCTATATATCTGCGGTAGAATTTAATTTCAGGTCTTATTTTCTTGTATACATACCGCTCCTCCCACATATCCATAAAAAGGTTAGCCACGCTAGGGGCGTATTTAGCACCCATTGCAACACCTTTCGTCTGTACGTAATACTCTTTTTTGTACCAGAAGTAGTTATTCTCCATTGCTAGTTTCAAACATTCTAGTATATAACCAATTTGCTCCTGTCTTAGGTCTGTACCTTCGTGTAATGCCTTTTCCACTCCTGATATGCCATCCTTCTGTACGATGCTTGTGTAAAGAGAGTTTACATCTATTGTGGCTAGAAGGCAATGTTGGGCATTAATTGGGACCAATTCACCATTTTCCCTCCCCGGCATCATGTGACTCATTACTATTACAAGGTCCCAGGTGTGAATGGGGAGCAGGTGTGTTAAATATGGTTTCATCGCTCTCACTCTCTCATACTGGTCACTGGAAGTTCAACATGGCACCTCATGGCAAAGAACTCTCTGAGGACCTGAAAAAAAGAATTGTTGTTCTACATAAAGATGGCCTAGGTTATAAGAAGATTGCCAAGACCCTGAAACTGAGCTGCGGCGCGGTGGCCAAGACCATACAGTGGTTTAACAAGACAGGTTCAACTCAGAACAGGCCTCACCATGGTTGACCATACAAGTTAAGTGCATGTGCTCAGCATCATATACAGTGGTTGTCTTTGTGAAATAGACGTTTGAGTGCTGCCAGCGTTGCTGCAGAGGTTGAAGGGGTGGGGGATCATCCTGTCAGTGCTCAGACCATACGCCGCACACTGCATCAAATTGGTCTGCATGGCTGTCTTCTCAGAAGGAAGCCTCTTCAAAAGATGATGCACAAGAAAGCCTGCAGTTTGCTGATGACAAGCAAACTAAAGACATGGATTACTGGAACCATGTCCAGTGGTCTGATGTAACCAAGATAAACTTATTTGTTTAGTTCAGATGGTGTCAAGCGTGTGGCAGGAAACCAGATAAGAAGTACAAAGACAAGTGTGTCTTCCCTACAGTCAAGCATGGTGATGGTGGTCTGGGGTTGCATGAGTGCTGCCAGCACTGGGGAGCTACAATTCATTGAGGCAACCATGAATGCCAACATGTACTATGACATACTGAAGCAGATCATGATCCCCTCCCTTCAGAGACTGAGTCACAGGGCAGTATTCCAACATGATAACGACCCCAAATACACCTCCAAGATGACCACTGCCTTGCTAAAGAAGCTGAGGGTAAAGGTGATGGACTGGCCAAGCATGTCTCCAGACCTAAACCCTATTGAGCATATGTGGGGCATCCTAAAATGGAAGGTGGAGGAGCGCAAGGTCTCTAACATCATCCAGCCCCGTGATGTCATCATGTAGGAGTGGAAGAGGACTCCAGTGGCAACCTCTGAAGCTCTGGTGAACTCCATGAGGGTTAAAGCAGTGCTGGAAAATAATGGCCAAACAAAATATTGATACTTTACACCCAATTTGGACATTTTCACTTAGGGGTGTACTCACTTTTGTTGTCAGCGGTGTAGACATCAATGGCTATGTGTTGAGTTATTTCGAGTGGGCAGTAAATTTACACTGTTATACAAGCTGTACACTCACTACTTTACATTGTAGCAAAGTGTCATTTCTTCAGTGTTGTCACATTAAAAGATATAATAAAATAGTTACAAAAATGTGAGGGGTGTACTCACTTTTGTGAGAGACTGTATATGTATTAGGGGTGCGCATCTTCACTGGCCTCATGATTCAATTTGATTACAACTATCCTGTCCAGTATTCAAATCAATTCGATTCCACGATGCATTGCGATGCATCACGATTACTGCGCACGGTTTTCATCCAAAAATTTCAAGCAGTCAGGAGAACTCCATTTTTTAAAATGTTTTCTGTTCTTAAAAAAAAGAAGAAAGACAACACTCCCTGCATGCAGCAACGTGTAAACACAGCAGACAACTTAAAGAAAAGCCCCAGACTGACTGACCACAAAATACTATAAGAGAGGGTCAGAGACTGCAGACATGATACAAGAGATGGTCAGAGACGGCAGACCTACTACAGGAGATTGTTAGAGACTGCAGACATGATACTAGAGAGGGTCCGAGACTGCAGAAACGATACAAGAGAGGGTCAGAGACTGCGCACATTATACAAGAGATGGACAGAGACTTTTGTAGCTACACAAGACACTGCACCTACCCTCCTATAGGTTCCTCTCACAAATCCTTGCACAAAGACTACCACTGCTGGCAGCTGTTTACTTAAAGTGATGTAGGAGATCTATAACAGCTCACTACATTTGGATCCTTGCACAAAGACTACTGTTCCTCTGACTATGTATGTAGTATACTATACAGGGGTAGGTAGGTTCCCAGCACCACACAGCCAACCCTTTATCCCACAAAGAGAAGGACAGGATTGGATTCACCACTATGATGATTCCACTTTTCACGGTCACAAATGATAAGACTTTGGTGCTTTTCTTTACACGTCTAGTCCACTCTTTAAGCCACAAGAGATAAGATGGTGCTGTGCTGTCCACAGGAGACAGCCCATTCTTTATACTACAATAAGATGTGGTTGGTTCCCAAAGTATGTACCTGATGATGATGATGCCCGCAGCAGCAGCCTGTGAGAAGGACTGGAGGACAGAGGACAACCACGGCCTTCTGGCGTCTCGGGTCTCCCACAGCAGCCTGTTGTAAAAAGGAAGGAGGCAGCCTGTGCACAGTGTGAGATGAGCCAAGGAGGAAGGCTCTGGGGACTGGGTCATGACTCATCGGGAGTTGGGGGACACTCGCACCACGTGTCTCGCAGCAGCCAGCTCAAAGTGGCGAATCCAGGCAGCTGGGGATGACGTCGGCGGGGGGGGGGGGGGGGGTAAAAAGAGGCGTGGCTAACGCCCATGGCTCTTTCCGCTGCTTTCAGTTCAGGCTCAGAGGCAGGGCATATAGCGGCGCACAGGTGACGTCATCAAAAAATCGATTATGTTAAAATATATACAAAATTGTGCAATGGGTGCGCTCTGAATCAACCTTAAAATTCCAGTAGATTAATTAAAAAGATTCCTTTGTGCAAAACGTGCTCCATATGTGGTGTGTAAAAAATGCATATATCCGTGAAAATGACATGAATAAATAAATAAAAAACTTGCTTGATTGAATGTTGTGTGGTACCAGTGGATTTTAAAATGTATATTATATTGTGCTTAGTGGGGTTTTTTTATTAAAGAAGCCACAACTGTGTCAAATACTTGTTAATTAGAATCCACTATTTAGTCCATGCATTGGTTATTTGCCTGTTTGGAATTTACTGCGGCCGCATTGTGGGTTTTCCTCATTAGTTGGTCCAGTAGCTTATTTGAATAAATTGCTTTGTGTTAAGCAATCAGACAATGAGCCAAAACCACCATTAATTAATTAGTTTACTTAATTGACCCTTTTTAGTGTGGTTAAAAGATAAGCACCGATAAGCACCGTCAATGGATATAAGTGCTGTTACTGGTGTGTGATAAATTAGTATAAGTATCACTTTCACTTATCTTTAAATTGATTCTTCCTGGTGATCTCATCCGCTTTACCCTTCTTGTCCCTTTTCGTGCTTAAATGAGGGTATAAAAGAGAAATATAAAACACATTGCGCAGTATTGCTGTAGTTGAAATAATGTGGAGAAATATGGCATATGCCAATCTACTCACACAGCACCCTACGATATGAGCGCGGTAGCAAGAATGTGTCAGGCACTGTATCGGGCTCTCTGCCCTGCTCGTCTTCGTTGTCTCGGTGACATCACTAGGCTCCTCCTCCCGACGCGTTCCGTCACGGTCACGTGACTTTATCAAGGGATTGTGAGCCCTGTGACAGCCGAGACCTTTTTATAGGGCAACAATCAGCGTGCGGGTTGCCATAGCAACATTTGAGTGCTCATCATCCTATTCAGCACACCGCTGCGCCAGGGTGCTGTGGATAGCGTGCACATTAACTATTTAGGTTCCTGGATTTCGAGACAGTTATTACATTTTCAAGCGCTTTCACATGTTTATAACTAAAAATAATAATAGAAAAAAATATATATAATAAATTTATTATGAAATAATTGAATGTGTAGATATGTGTAAAAAGTGTGTTTAAAATGGGGTTTAGAGATGGAGTGGCAGATATGAAAGATAAAATACAAGTCCGCTAATAAATTTAAAATAAAAATGAATAAAAATAAAAATTTAAAAATAAATAAAAATAAATGCACAAATAAAAATAAAAATGAAGTGAAGTAGAAAAAAGAAGATACAAAATAAAATTAAAATAAAAATTAAAATAAAAATAAAAATAAAAATATGAATGAATAAAAATAAAAAAATGAAAATTGAAGAAATGAAAATAAAAATAAAAATAAAAATACATGAAAAAATTTAAATAAAAATGCAAGATAAAATTTAATGCGAAAAATGTGAAAAATGGAGAAATAAATATATATGTATCAGACCAGAGTATATAAGCTGCCACTTGCTGGCATTCATGAAATAGCAAAAGGGAGTTGAATGGTTTCTTTTTGAAGGTGGACCATCACTTCTTTTAGGAAGCATATATGGTGAGCATGTACCATATATGAATTGTCTCATGCTAGACGATGAGCCAACCATGGTGGTGTTAAAAACTTGCAAGTTTAAAATATATAAATATAAAGGAAGAAAGGGGCGCGTGAGTTACTAAAAACCGCAAACTGGGAAATGCAATACACTAAAAATGTGTGTTAAAAAATGTGTATTAAAAATCAGAGATAAAACAGTTGAGGTCAAAATCAATGTTAAGTCCTCCTGGCGCAAAACTGTTGATTTCATAAATCCACCTCGATTCACTTTTACTGAGTTCTCTTACTTTGTGGCTTCCTCTCCAGTTGGGTTTGAATTTATCTATTGCCCAGAATTTCATTTGTGTGGGGTCTTTATTATGAACTTCTGTGAAATGTCTTGATACGCTGTGTTTGGGAAAACCTGCTTTTATGTTCTGTACATGCTCTCTTAACCGTTTCCACATAGGTCTTTTGGTTCTTCCTATGTACTGTAGTGAGCATGTACATTCAAGCATATACACTACCCCTTCTGTTTTGCAAGAGATGAACTCCTTTATGTCATACTCTTTTTTCGTAGTAGATGATGTGAATTTATTGCATTTTCTTCCTCCTAGCTGAGTGTTCCTGCATGCATAGCATCTTTTGCAGGGAAAAAACCCCTTTCCTTGGAAAAAAGACATATTCTGATTTTTTGGGGGATCTGGGACGTTTTTTACAATTAGGTCTCTTAATGTTGGGGCTTTCCTGTATATGAATCTAGGTCTTTCAGGAAGGATACTTTTGAGTTGTTTATTAGCTTGCAATAGCTGCCAATGTTTTTTGATTATTGCTTCAATTTTCTTATGCTGTATGTTAAAATTGAAAATCATTGGAACTTCTGAGTAGTTTTCAATTTTTTTCTCTTTATCCTTGATAAGTGAGTCTCTTGGCATTTGCTGTACTTCCTTTATTTTTTCATTGATGAAGTTCTCATTGTAACCCTTTTGTTGGAATTTTTTACCAATTTCTTTTGCCTGTTCCAGGTACCTATTTTCATTACTACAGTTTCTCCTCAGTCTGATTAGTTGTCCTTTCGGTATGTTTATTAGCCATGGATTATGATGACAACTATCCGTAGGGATATAATTGTTCCTTTCTACAGTTTTGAAGAAAGTTTTGGTGTGAAATTCTCCATTCTCTAATGTTATATCAAGGTCCAAAAATTTAATATTTCTGTCACTAATATCGAAGGTTAGCTGGATATTTTTTTGGTTGTTATTTAATGTCATAAGGAAATTTTCCAAGCTGGTCCTGTCTCCATTCCATACTATAATGCAGTCATCTATGAATCTCTTGTATAGAGTCAGCTCCGTTGGATAGTGCAGATAAAGTGCTTCTTCTTCCCAGTCGGCCATAAAAATGTTTGCGACACTGGGGGCATATTTAGCCCCCATTCCTATCCCATTCAACTGTCTGTAGTATTCTTTATTATGCCAGAAATAGTTATGCTGTATCCCGTAGGCTAAGCATCTTAAAATTAACCTTTTTTGTTTAGAAAGTAGGGTTGTCCATTTATCTAGAGCCCATCTAGTGGCCTTTATTGCATCACCGTGGTCAATAATTGTGTACAATGATGACACATCGGCCGTGGCTATTAGATACTGTTCATTTGGTTTTAATTCCACTTTCTCCAAAATCTGTATGAGATGCTTTGTGTCCCTTAGAAACGAATTAGTTTTGGGTACCAGTGGCTGAATGAACTTATCAACATATTCTCCGATCCTTGAGTTTATAGATTGGATACCACTGATTATAGGTCTTCCGGGTGGCATGGATGGATTTTTGTGAATTTTGGGGACGGTGTAAATCACTGGAACCCTACAAACATCGGGCAGTAGGTACCTCTCCTCTTTTTTATTTAGAATATTTTTCATTCTACCTCTTTCAACCAGTTCTTTTAGTTCTTCCTTGTATTCTTTAGTTGGATTCCCTCTGAGTTTAATATATGTGTTAGTATCATTTAGTTGGCCTATGAGCTCACTGTTATAGTTTTCTTTTGACAAAACAACTATAGCGCCTCCTTTGTCCGCTGGTCGTATCACTACTTCCTTTCTGGCTTCCAATTCCTTTATTCCTTTTGTGATATCCTGGGAATTTTGTGCCCTCTTTACTTTTAGTTTTTCTATATCTTGTGTGACCATTCTGTTAAAAACTTGTATGTGCTCATTGTTTGACACCGGTGGGTTGAACAGAGATCTGTTTCTTAGAGTGGTATGTTCCACTCTCCCTGTAGTTTCCTGTTGATTCCTTGTGGTGGCTACAGGTTTATTCCACATGTATTTTTTTATATTTAGCTTCCTAGTGTATTTTTGTATGTCTACATAGGTGTCAAATTTATTTAGATTCCTTTTTGGTGCATATTTTAATCCTTTGTCCAAGGTCCTCAGTTCCGTTTTGGTTAGTTCTTTTCCACTTAAATTGTATATGCCCTCTCCTATTTCTCTCTTTATCGCTTGGACCTTCCGTCCTCCCCTGTTTCCTCTCTTGGGTTTGGACTTTTTTGGCTGCGTGGTGGGGTTCTCTCTATGTGGGGAGGGGTTCTGTCCCTCCTGCGCTGATCTAAAAAAGACGAGGAAGTACTTGCTTCATTTTCCTCATCCCTTAGTGCTTCATACCTATTCCTTGCGTGATTAGGGCTACTTCTGTGGTCCCTGTATTGCCGGTCATGGTATTGGGGTTGTTGGTACTGTTGATGTTGGTTCTGGTAATCCCTTGTATCTCTTTTGTCATAATTTCCATAGTTCTGGTGTCCCCTATCGTCATATCCACGGTTTTCATTGTTTCTATGTTGGTTATACGCCTGGTTTTGGGGTTTATGGTTCTTGTTCCCCCCATTTTTCCAGTGCGCATTTTTTGGAGATTTTGTCCAAGGTTTCGGATTATTGCTCTTATTTTTCCACCATGGTTTTGGTGTTCTAGGGCCATTGTACTCATCCCTTGGTGCTCTTTGGTGTCCATTATCATTTTCATTATGTCTTACTTGTCTTTCAGGTGATCTGTATGTGTATTCCCTGTTGGGTGATCTGATTCTTACTTCTCTTACTGGTGATGAGGCAGTGGATCCTGCTCGTCCATCCTTTAAATTTAGTTGCCATTTATATGCCTGTTGTAATTTATAGTCATTTGTATCTCTCATATATTTGCGTTTCTTTCTTTGTTTTATTTCAATGTCCTTCTGTTCCAACACTCTATTCAATTGTTTGGTTAAAGAGGCAAATGAGGCTGATTCCTTATAGGCTTCCAAAATTAATTTACTTTCCTCAATCTGTTCATTTATCTTTGCAACTTTTCTTTGTTTTCTTTGTATTATAAATTTTAGTACCTCCAAACCTTTTCCATTAAAAAATTTGTACCATTCATCAACTGATTCAGGGTCCAGTAGTCCATCATTGATGGGTACATCCCACCTTGAATTTTTTAATGGAAAAGGTTTGGAGGTACTAAAATTTATAATACAAAGAAAACAAAGAAAAGTTGCAAAGATAAATGAACAGATTGAGGAAAGTAAACTAATTTTGGAAGCCTATAAGGAATCAGCCTCATTTGCCTCTTTAACCAAACAATTGAATAGAGTGTTGGAACAGAAGGACATTGAAATAAAACAAAGAAAGAAACGCAAATATATGAGAGATACAAATGACTATAAATTACAACAGGCATATAAATGGCAACTAAATTTAAAGGATGGACGAGCAGGATCCACTGCCTCATCACCAGTAAGAGAAGTAAGAATCAGATCACCCAACAGGGAATACACATACAGATCACCTGAAAGACAAGTAAGACATAATGAAAATGATAATGGACACCAAAGAGCACCAAGGGATGAGTACAATGGCCCTAGAACACCAAAACCATGGTGGAAAAATAAGAGCAATAATCCGAAACCTTGGACAAAATCTCCAAAAAATGCGCACTGGAAAAATGGGGGGAACAAGAACCATAAACCCCAAAACCAGGCGTATAACCAACATAGAAACAATGAAAACCGTGGATATGACGATAGGGGACACCAGAACTATGGAAATTATGACAAAAGAGATACAAGGGATTACCAGAACCAACATCAACAGTACCAACAACCCCAATACCATGACCGGCAATACAGGGACCACAGAAGTAGCCCTAATCACGCAAGGAATAGGTATGAAGCACTAAGGGATGAGGAAAATGAAGCAAGTACTTCCTCGTCTGTTTTAGATCAGCGCAGGAGGGACAGAACCCCTCTCCGCATAGAGAGAACCCCACCACGCAGCCAAAAAAGTCCAAACCCAAGAGAGGAAACAGGGGAGGACGGAAGGTCCAAGCGAAAAAGAGAGAAATAGGAGAGGGCATATACAATTTAAGTGGAAAAGAACTAACCAAAACGGAACTGAGGACCTTGGACAAAGGATTAAAATATGCACCAAAAAGGAATCTAAATAAATTTGACACCTATGTAGACATACAAAAATACACTAGGAAGCTAAATATAAAAAAATACATGTGGAATAAACCTGTAGCCACCACAAGGAATCAACAGGAAACTACAGGGAGAGTGGAACATACCACTCTAAGAAACAGATCTCTGTTCAACCCACCGGTGTCAAACAATGAGCACATACAAGTTTTTAACAGAATGGTCACACAAGATATAGAAAAACTAAAAGTAAAGAGGGCACAAAATTCCCAGGATATCACAAAAGGAATAAAGGAATTGGAAGCCAGAAAGGAAGTAGTGATACGACCAGCGGACAAAGGAGGCGCTATAGTTGTTTTGTCAAAAGAAAACTATAACAGTGAGCTCATAGGCCAACTAAATGATACTAACACATATATTAAACTCAGAGGGAATCCAACTAAAGAATACAAGGAAGAACTAAAAGAACTGGTTGAAAGAGGTAGAATGAAAAATATTCTAAATAAAAAAGAGGAGAGGTACCTACTGCCCGATGTTTGTAGGGTTCCAGTGATTTACACCGTCCCCAAAATTCACAAAAATCCATCCATGCCACCCGGAAGACCTATAATCAGTGGTATCCAATCTATAAACTCAAGGATCGGAGAATATGTTGATAAGTTCATTCAGCCACTGGTACCCAAAACTAATTCGTTTCTAAGGGACACAAAGCATCTCATACAGATTTTGGAGAAAGTGGAATTAAAACCAAATGAACAGTATCTAATAGCCACGGCCGATGTGTCATCATTGTACACAATTATTGACCACGGTGATGCAATAAAGGCCACTAGATGGGCTCTAGATAAATGGACAACCCTACCTTCTAAACAAAAAAGGTTAATTTTAAGATGCTTAGCCTACGGGATACAGCATAACTATTTCTGGCATAATAAAGAATACTACAGACAGTTGAATGGGATAGGAATGGGGGCTAAATATGCCCCCAGTGTCGCAAACATTTTTATGGCCGACTGGGAAGAAGAAGCACTTTATCTTCACTATCCAACGGAGCTGACTCTATACAAGAGATTCATAGATGACTGCATTATAGTATGGAATGGAGACAGGACCAGCTTGGAAAATTTCCTTATGACATTAAATAACAACCAAAAAAATATCCAGCTAACCTTCGATATTAGTGACAGAAATATTAAATTTTTGGACCTTGATATAACATTAGAGAATGGAGAATTTCACACCAAAACTTTCTTCAAAACTGTAGAAAGGAACAGTTATATCCCTACGGATAGTTGTCATCATAATCCATGGCTAATAAACATACCGAAAGGACAACTAATCAGACTGAGGAGAAACTGTAGTAATGAAAATGGGTACCTGGAACAGGCAAAAGAAATTGGTAAAAAATTCCAACAAAAGGGTTACAATGAGAACTTCATCAATGAAAAAATAAAGGAAGTACAGCAAATGCCAAGAGACTCACTTATCAAGGATAAAGAGAAAAAAATTGAAAACTACTCAGAAGTTCCAATGATTTTAAATTTTAACATACAGCATAAGAAAATTGAAGCAATAATCAAAAAACATTGGCAGCTATTGCAAGCTGATAAACAACTCAAAAGTATCCTTCCTGAAAGACCTAGATTCATATACAGGAAAGCCCCAACATTAAGAGACCTAATTGTAAAAAACGTCCCAGATCCCCCAAAAAATCAGAATATGTCTTTTTTCCAAGGAAAGGGGTTTTTTCCCTGCAAAAGATGCTATGCATGCAGGAACACTCAGCTAGGAGGAAGAAAATGCAATAAATTCACATCATCTACTACGAAAAAAGAGTATGACATAAAGGAGTTCATCTCTTGCAAAACAGAAGGGGTAGTGTATATGCTTGAATGTACATGCTCACTACAGTACATAGGAAGAACCAAAAGACCTATGTGGAAACGGTTAAGAGAGCATGTACAGAACATAAAAGCAGGTTTTCCCAAACACAGCGTATCAAGACATTTCACAGAAGTTCATAATAAAGACCCCACATAAATGAAATTCTGGGCAATAGATAAATTCAAACCCAACTGGAGAGGAAGCCACAAAGTAAGAGAACTCAGTAAAAGTGAATCGAGGTGGATTTATGAAATCAACAGTTTTGCGCCAGGAGGACTTAACATTGATTTTGACCTCAACTGTTTTATCTCTGATTTTTAATACACATTTTTTAACACACATTTTTAGTGTATTGCATTTCCCAGTTTGCGGTTTTTAGTAACTCACGCGCCCCTTTCTTCCTTTATATTTATATATTTTAAACTTGCAAGTTTTTAACACCACCATGGTTGGCTCATCGTCTAGCATGAGACAATTCATATATGGTACATGCTCACCATATATGCATCCTAAAAGAAGTGATGGTCCACCTTCAAAAAGAAACCATTCAACTCCCATTTGCTATTTCATGAATGCCAGCAAGTAGCAACTTATATAATCTGGTCTGATACATATATATTTATTTCTCCATTTTTCACATTTTTCGCATTAAATTTTATCTTGCATTTTTATTTTAATTTTTTCATGTATTTTTATTTTTATTTTTATTTTTATTTTCATTTCTTCAATTTTCATTTTTTTATTTTTATTCATTCATATTTTTATTTTTATTTTATTTTGTATCTTCTTTTTTCTTCTTCACTTCATTTTTATTTTTATTTGTGCATTTATTTTTATTTATTTTTTAATTTTAAATTTTATTCATTTTTATTTTAAATTTATTAGCGGACTTGTATTTTATCTTTCATATCTGCCACTCCATCTCTAAACCCCATTTTAAACACACTTTTTACACATATCTACACATTCAATTATTTCATAATAAATTTATTATATATATTTTTTTTCTATTATTATTTTTAGTTATAAACATGTGAAAGCGCTTGAAAATGTAATAACTGTCTCGAAATCCAGGAACCTAAATAGTTAATGTGCACACTATCCACAGCACCCGGGCGCAGCGGTGTGCTGAATAGGATGATGAGCACTCAAATGTTGCTATGGCAACCCGCACGCTGATTGTTGCCCTATAAAAAGGTCTTGGCTGTCACAGGGCTCACAATCCCTTGATAAAGTCACGTGACCGTGACGCAACGCGTCGGGAGGAGGAGCCTAGTGACGTCACCGAGACAACGAAGACGAGCAGGGCAGAGAGCCCGATACAGTGCCTGACACATTCTTGCTACCGCGCTCATATCGTAGGGTGCTGTGTGAGTAGATTGGCATATGCCATATTTCTCCACATTATTTCAACTACAGCAATACTGCGCAATGTTTTTTGTATTTCTCTTTTATACCCTCATTTAAGCACGAAAAGGGACAAGAAGGGTAAAGCGGATGAGATCACCAGGAAGCATCAATTTAAAGATAAATGAAAGTGATACTTATACTAATTTATCACACACCAGTAACAGCACTTATATCCATTGACGGTGCTTATCGGTGCTTATCTTTTAACCACACTAAAAAGGGTCAATTAAGTAAACTAATTAATTAATGGTGGTTTTGGCTCATTGTCTGATTGCTTAACACAAAGCAATTTATTCAAATAAGCTACAGGACCAACTAATGAGGAAAACCCACAATGCGGCCGCAGTAAATTCCAAACAGGCAAATAACCAATGCATGGACTAAATAGTGGATTCTAATTAACAAGTATTTGACACAGTTGTGGCTTCTTTAATAAAAAAAACCCACTAAGCACAATATAATATACATTTTAAAATTCACTGGTACCACACAACATTCAATCAAGCAAGTTTTTTATTTATTTATTCATGTCATTTTCACGGATATATGCATTTTTTACACACCACATATGGAGCACGTTTTGCACAAAGGAATCTTTTTAATTAATCTACTGGAATTTTAAGGTTGATTCAGAGCGCACCCATTGCACAATTTTGTGTATATTTTAACATAACTTTTCACGTGTGAGAACACTAATTTATGGGTTGCAGCCATATCATTTGGTTATCTTAAAACTAATGTTGCATCTCTGTTTTTAAATATTTATTCTAGCGCTTGAGTATACAAATCTAAAAAATCGATTATGCTTGTCGTATAATCGATACTGCATCGTGGGTGGTCACGATGGATGCTACGATTAATTTCAACACCCCTAATAAATATATATATATATATATATATATATATATATATATATATATATATATATACGTAACGTGCTGTGTGTTTTTTAACAATTTTTTACACTTTATTTGTGAAATGGTAGGGGTAAAGTACCCCCTTACCATTTCAAACAGGGGGGGCGGGATCTTGGGGATCCTTTGTTAACGGGGGCTTCCAGATTCTGATAAGCTCCCCGCCCGCAGACCCCCACAACCACTGGGCAAGGGTTGTGGGGATGAGACCCTTCTCCTCATCAACATGGGGACATGGTGCTTTGAGGGGTCACAGACCCCCAAAGCATCCTCCCAATGTTGAGGGCATGTGGCCTGGTACGGTTCAGGAGGGGGGGGCGCTCTCTCGTCCCCCCCTCTTTTCCTGCGGCCTGCCAGGTTGCATGCTCGGATAAGGGTCTGGTATGGATTTTGAGGGGGACCTGAAGGGCCTGGTAATTGAATTTGGGGGGAACCCTATGCTTTTTACTTTTTATCAATGACTTTCAATGACTGTTCTCTGTATTATGGAAGCCGACAATTCATTATAGCCGCAAGCGATTTTAAATAGCTTTTTTTCCTTCAAAAATGACACTTTGTGCAGGGACAGTTCTAAGCATGGGAAACATGCGCCCCTTTACAGACATACTATACACACCCCCCAGGTACGAAATTTAAAGGAATATTACACTATTATTGTTTCACTTTAAAGCATTATTAAAATCACTGCTGCTGAAAAAACGTCCGTGTTTAAAACTTTTTTTGCATTGATACATGTCCCCTGGGGCAGGACCGAGGTCCCCAAACACCTTTTATGACAATAACTTGCATAAAGGCTTTTAAAATTAGCACCTTAGATTTCTCCCATAGACTTTTACAGGGTGTTTGCGGCTTTTCGAATTTGCCACGAACACCCCAAATTGTTCGCTGTTCGGTGAACAGACGAACAGGCAATGTTCGAGTCGAACATGAGTTCGACTTTAACTCGAAGCTCATCCCTATTCATGTGTTAGAATGGCCCAGTCAGAGTGCATACCTAAATATAATTGTGAATCTGTGGCAAGACTTGAAAATTGATGTTCACAGACGCTCTACATCCAATTTGACAGAGCTCATGCTATTTTGCAAAAAATAATGGGCAAAAATGTCAGATGTGTAAAGCTGGTAGAGACATACCTAAAAAGACTTGCTGCTGTAATTTCAGTGAAAGGTGGTTCTACTAAGTATTGACTTGGGGGGGGGGGAATAGAAATGCACCCCACACTTTTCACATATTTATTTGTAAAGAATTTTTAAAACAATTTATAATTTTCCTTCCACTTCACGATTTTGTGCCACTCTTTTTTGGTCTATCACATAAAATCCCAATAAAATACATTTATTTTTATTTAGTAACATGACAAAATGTGTAAAACTTCAAGGGGAATGAATACATTTTTTAAGGCACTGTACATTATGCCTTTGCAGACGAGGTTCTCTTTTTTGTGTCTAAGCCCCACCTTTTATTATCTAGTTTTCGTAAAAAACTTGAGCTGTTCAAAGACCTTACAAACGTTACGTAGTAATAGAAGGCACTTTTTGTATTTTTCAAACTTTTCTATTACTTTTTTCTTTTTTTAAAAGATTTTTTTATAACACACTGTGACCAGAGCAATACAGTGTTACCATAGTAGCACTGTACCACTCTGGGGAAGTGAATAAGATTTGTGTTTTTTAACACAATATGATTGCATAAACCAATAAATTGGTATAAGCAACCATTTTTACTGAATGAAATTAGTTAATTCTGTGTCTTTTGTTGTGATTAGCTGTAATTAGTCAAAGCTAAACACATGGTACAGATGGGCTGTGATTGGCCCGTCTGTACCATGTGTTCACTGTGACCAATCATATCTAGCAACACAATTGTATACAATGGATGGCATGAAATGAAGCCATCCATTGTTTACAACTGTCATGTGATCTGCTGTGATTGGTCACAGCGATCACATGACACTGGCAGCGGACCGGTGCAATAATCAGTCATCAACTGTGTGCAGTGGACACAGCTGGTGACAGACCACGCCGCTGCACAGGCCCATGGCCAGGCGAGCGGCACGTTCTCAGGAGGATATCGCATGATGTCCCCCCCCCAGAACAACGGTGCCCCCGACTGCTAATAATTTTACTATAGGCCAGGGTGGGAAGGTGTTAAAGCACAGAACACTGTTTACTGCAGTTCATAGATTGCAAAATTCTTTGCTGACTGGGAAATCTGCCCATCTCACCTTAAGAAGGATGATAGAATCACAATAACTGAAGTTTTGATTCACTTTATCTGCTAATTTGCAGTACAGGTCAGTTAACTCATCTATGCCTCATTTAGCATTTTCTTTTGCCATTACTGACACATTAAGAAGGGTACATTTGACACTGTATTTGTTAAAAGAAAGCTATAGTTCCGCCTGCTAACACTGTTGTCTCAAAACAGTAAAATGTAGAATTGGAAAAAATGCAGCTAATGAAATTAGCCACCTCTAAATAATACGATGTACATAAAATGCTCATCGACTTTAAAAGCTGTTAACTGACATATCTTTTGTGCCTTGTTGCGAGATACCTTAGATTCCCTTTAATTAATTTAATGTGTGTACCATGGATGAACAGTGTGCATTCCTGACGGCACTTTCAAATTCAAGATCAGAAAACTTAGTGTAGATAAATGAGGTATAAACAACTAATTTCTCTAAATGTACAATATTAGCTTTTTTTTGTTGTTTAATGTCCACAGGCAGATGTGTTTAATTTCATTTATTAGCATCTTAAAAGCAAAGTTTTCTACATAAGCCAGAAGGTAACTTCTAATGTTTTCTTGTCTCATAAGAAATAAACTAACTGCATATTTTACAGTCAGCACAATCTTCTCAATGACCCTTAGAGCATTATTTTTCTCCAAGATAAACGGTTTCTTAAAGCAGAACTCTAGCCAAACAAATATATAAAACATATATAGCCTGGTGTGTGGCTCCTTTAATTTGCCTGCAGAATGTTTTTAACATTGCAGTTTATTACTTTCTTATTTCAGTGCAGACAGTACTGAACTGGAAGGTGTCACAAACACAGGAGGAGTGGTGTCAATTTTGGGGAAGAGTAGGTTGGAACGGACTCCTATTGGCTCTAGCTGGGGACCTGGCCCTATCAACAAATGGGACCAGGAAGAGGACCTGTGCTGTAAGGAGTGGGGGGGGGGGGGGGGAGCATGTGGATTGATGGATGCTGCTGGGAGAACTGCTGTCTGTGTAGGAGCAGGGACTTCTGGAGATGACTTTTGCCTGGTGCACACAGGCAGTTTATTTTCATTCAATGCAGTGGGCTGACAAAAAAAAACTGAGGAGCTCACTGTAATAACTATGCAATGTTAGTACAGAGATATCCCCACTGAGCTATTGTGTTCTGACAGGAGGACTGCCCCTATGCTAGAACATACTGGTCAACACTTTCAGCCATTGGCTGCCAGCGCTGATCAGACGCCAATTGGCTGCTGATTTTCCAACATACCCATTCGACAAAAGTCGGATGTCAGGCCGGCTTCTGTCGAACAGACTACTGTACACACTGGCTGAATGTTGGCCAGTTTCCTTTAGATACCAGCCTTTAGATAATGGGAAGTGTCCCTATAATATGCTGTTTAAGAGAGCTGCAGTTCCAAAGACTGTGCTGTTGACAACTGTGAGTACAAAGGTCCTGTGCTGAACCCACCAGAGTCTGTGTGTGTATCCAGTGTTGCTCTGATAGAGGTTTCAGTGGGAACCCAGTGTAGCGCCATAGCCCCTTGGGGCGGCTGGATTTTTCTGGGCTTACAAATTACCTCCTCCGCCTTGTAGCTCATCGTTCTTGTCTAGGGGTTCCCAGGGTTGATACCCAGTAACTGCGGAGACTGACACTTGAATTCCTTTTTAGGATTTTTATTTGCTTAAAACGTTGAACAAAAACACAGTCTCTCAGTTAGGAATAGAGGGTAAGGGTATAGAAGCTCAGGCACTTTGGAACTGCCGACACTCAATAAGTGATTCTCTCTAGATGATCCAGGGAGTAGCCACTCGCAACTGGATAACTCAACTGTTGGATAAATCCTTGCTTGTAGATCTAGCAGCCAACAATTGATTTTCGCTTAGCAAAGTCTCTGCCACAGACTTGGTTGTGAAACTTTAGATGAACACACAAAAGTCTCTCACAGGAACTTGGATGCAACTGAAGGATAGATTAGGAACTTTACTTACAGTACCAGTATCTCGCAGCCGACCTGGTGATACCGTAAGAAATGCGGATTCAATTAGTGTCCATACAGCTCAGCTTCCAGGCTCTTACCGAGCAGCCAGCCTCATGCGCGGCCCTCCTCCAAAGAGTCCTCCCATGGTTGCATGTAGAGTTGCTGGGCCTCTCCAATCCTGAGATGGCACCGGAACACTTTAGAATCCTCCTTCAGTTACTGCGGCTTGAACTAGCCTGTTCCGAGGCTCGGAAACGGATGGATCCACACCCCTGGCCTCTGGGGCTGGTCAGGAGGACCAGGACCATGGAGTCAGCAGACACTCCTGGACCGGAACAGAACCCCCGAACCACGTGACCTCAGCACCTTAAGTACCCTCTCCCGGAATACACAGCAGGACAAACGCGCCCCCCTGATTGGCTCCGAGCAGAGATTGGTACCCAATGCGTCCAACCAGACTGCGTTCTAAGGCCTGGTCACAGGTGCACCCCACCCAGGGGCGGACTGACAACTCATGGGGCCCCCGGACAATAGGAGATTATGGGGCCCCCAGGCAATCAGAGATTATGGGGTCACACAGTATACACAAACACACACACAGTATACAATCACACAGTATACACATACAGGTTTCTATTGACTGAGAAGGTACTGGAGAGGTGGGGCAGCTATAATCTCTAGATTTTTAGACCAAAAGGATGTCGGTAAGGGACATTTCAAAGACAGATGTAAAAAAAAAAACACAGATTTTTACATACTGTCCCTGGTTTTACTGAGGCTGGCAACCCTGATGGGGCCCCCTAGTGGCCCGGGGCCCTCGGGCAGTGCCCGAATGGCCGAATAGTCAGTCCGCCCCTAACCCCACCTATGAACAGGCAGAACTTCAATACAGCCCAGCCAAACTGATGCCAAAGCATAATTTAGGATAATTAACCCCAAAACTCAACTACAGTTTTGAGTAAAAGTAAAATTTACATACATAGTGCGTACTTAGGAAAAGTACTGGCGCTACACCAGTAACATGCACAAATCTGGAATATTGCTGCACTCTTTGATATCTTTATTGAAGCATTAAAATCACATCACAGGTATGACAGGATTATTAAAAGTGGACACGATTCGTGCTAAAGTCAGCACTTACTCAACCTGGGTTTCAGTAAGTGCTGACTTTAGTGCAAAACACATCACTTTTTAATGTTCCCGTCATACCTGTGATTTTAATGCTTCAATAAAGATACTAAGGAGTGCAGAAATATTCTGGATTTGTGCATGTTACCGAATCTCACAGATGATCTGTGCAGCAACCTGGGTTCCAGTTCACAACATGTGAGAGTCGGTCACTCACCTAGAGCGGCATTTAATTTGGCTTTGCAGGGGAACTGTTTAGTAGGGATGAACTTAAGGGTTTGCTCCAAACACTTGAACATTTGCCATTTCAAGGGGAGCCGACTGTATAATAGGAGTATTATCTGGTATTATACATGCTATTATACATTTCAGCTTTCCATTGTTAATGGTTGTTATTGATGCTGGTGGGTACAGGCACTGCCAAAACCTCAACCTCAAGCAAAAGATCTGGGGATAGTTAGAAAAAAATAACGTCTTTCAGGTCTGGTATGAAGTTTATGGGGGATTTCACTCAAAAAATCAACCAAAAGAGTCTGGTATGGATTTACAGTAAGAGGGAACATCATGCCAAAATCAAGTATGGGCATACCCCCAAAAAATCTAAAACACCC
Source organism: Lithobates sylvaticus (assembly GCA_028564925.1). Taxonomy (NCBI): domain Eukaryota; kingdom Metazoa; phylum Chordata; class Amphibia; order Anura; family Ranidae; genus Lithobates; species Lithobates sylvaticus. Next base: position 169,054,624 of record CM053027.1, on the reverse strand, counting down.
TTATCCAAGCATGCAGACAGGTAGGCCAACAAAAAGAGGGGTGGACAAACATGCTCCTCCCCTTCCTGAACCATACCAGGCCACATCCCTGCAACGTGAGGGATATCTTACCATGGTGATGAGGGCAGGGGACTTTTACCCACAACCTTGCCCCAGTGGTTGTGGGGGTATGTTATCGTAATAACGGTCCCCCGTGTTAATGAGAGCGGGAAATATAGCATCCCTGCTCATTCACCAAAAAATGTAAACAGTAAAAAAAACACTGTTCTTGAAAATTCTCACCAAAATCCCACTCTGTACATCCATCTTTGATCGCATTGTCCAGTGATATAAATGCATGTTAGTAACAGTGCTCAACGATAATCCAAAAGAAAGGTAATGCCACCTGCAGACACAAGTCTGCTATCATTACTTCACTACCCCTGAATGATAGGTCCTGTGGATGACAGCTCATTTATACAAAGGGATGGGGTCTCCCAGGTGATGTGATTGACAAAATATGGATGGTGTTTAGAGGTTGGGATCAAGCGGTAGCATTGTCGAGTAACAAACCAAAGGTCAGTAACAAGCGGTTGCAGCTTGGAATCAAACGGAAGCATTGTCAAGGAAATAAGCCAAAGTTCGGTAACAAATGGTAGCGAAGATAAGGACAGCCGCAGGTACACAAGCAGAAACATAACCTCACTGTCAGAAACCATGAATCAGACAGACAGATGTACAGTTAAATCACATTTGTTTAATAATAATAAAAAAAGGTAAACAGAGTAAACGTAGTCAAAACATAGCCAGAGTTCAGGAGCCGGAACGGATAGTCAGACTAGCCAAAGCATCAAGGAGCCAGAGAACAGCGTAGTAGAACAGCAAGCAGGATCCTGGAGCCAGAAGGAATGTTAGCAAAGCAAGTCTTTAACAGGAACACAGGAGAGCGTCTCTAGAGATATGAAGGCGAAGGCAGAGATCATCTGGACTGGACGGCTTAAGTAGGCAGGACTGACGCGCAGGATATCATCAACAGGTGAGTCACTGTGGAGAGATAGGAGCTGGCAATTAGCCGACAGCTGAGGGGCCAGCTTTGAGAAGGAAGGGCTGAGCCCAGCCCTGACAGTACCCCCTGACAGTACCCCCTCCTCAATTTCTCCCCCTGACAGTACCCCTTGACAGTACCCCCTCCTCAATTTCTCAGGCAGGACTGACGCGCAGGATATCATCAACAGGTGAGTCACTGTGGAGAGATAGGAGCTGGCAATTAGCCGACAGCTTTGAGAAGGAAGGGCTGAGCCCAGCCCTGACAGTACCCCCTCCTCAATGACCCCTCCCCCTCGGAGGACTACCAGGCTTGAGGGGAAAACGACAGGGGCATGTACATCCGAGGAAGATGACCCAAGAGCGTTCCTTCGAACCGTACCCTTTCCTATGCACCAGGTACTGTATGCGCTCACGGAACCTATGGGAGTCAACAATGGACTGTACTTCATACTCCTCATGGTTCTCAACATGTACAGGGTGAGGACAAGGCACTGAGGTGGTAAAGCGGTTGCAGACCAAAGGTTTTAATAAGGAGACATGAAATATATTCGAAATACGCATATTAGAAGGAAGGTCTAATGCGTAAGCTACTGGGTTTATCCTGCAAAGTATATGGAAAGGCCCAATAAACTGAGGTGCGAACTTCAGAGAGAGAACACAAAGTCAGAAATTGCGAGATGACAGCCAGACCCTGTCCCCAACCTGGTAGGAAGGCGCAGGCAGGCGTCTGCGGTCAGCATGGAGTCTGTACCTATCATTAGCATGTCACAAAGCCTCTTGGACTTGTGCCCAAGTGGAGCGAAGTCCACGAAGATGCTCCTCTAACGCAGGAATACTCTGCAGACAAACAAGTCAGGCAACATGGAAGGTTGGAAACCATAGTTCGCCATAAACGGGGACAATCAGGAAGCAGAATTTAAGGCACTATTGTCAGCAAGCTCTGCCCATGGTAAGAGGTCTGACCAGTTGTTATGATGGTCAGAAATATAGCAACGTAGGAATTGCTCCAAGGACTGATTGGCTCTTTCTGCGGCCCTATTAGACTGCGGGTGATACGCAGAGGAGAAAGAAAGCTGAATTCCCAACTGGGCACAAAAGGCTCGCCAGAACCGGGACACGAACCGGGACACGAACCGGGACACAAATCTGACTACCCCTGTCGTTAGCCCATGTAAGCAAAAGATCTCCCAATCCCAAACAAAAATGGAAGCCAGTTCCTTAGAAGTGGGCAACTTCTTAAGTGGAATATAATGGGCCATTTTCAAAAACTAAACTGGTCAACCACCATAAGGATAACTATGAGTTGGGTAACTCCACAACGATTTTTGTGTGGAGTTCCCACTTACATAGATACCATGGATGTGGTATGCATGGTATTTTGTGTAGGTGTGCCACATAATATCTATAGCAGATCCTCGCCTAGGATAAGAGTTTGGTATTGATAAATGGAACCCCTGGCTGTTTGTTTACAAACAGAACAAAGCATGCAGAAGCTGCATTTTTCCTTAGTAGATATCAGTATTGCTGTAGTAAGTTGTATAAATTGCACAGGCACGTTATTAAACTGAGTTTTGCATTTTTAATATTTCCCTTTAAAGTTTACTTTAAGAAAAAAGAAGAATTAGGCTAGGATGCAATTGCGCCCTCATAGAAAAAAGGTCTGTGGCTTAGGAAATGCGTAGGGGGACAGCTGGTTAGTGGGCAGGGAGAAGGAGGGAGGGAGTGGGTTGTCATTTACCACTGTGTATACGCCCATATGTGTGACTCTATAGTCATATGGACTGCTTAGCTGTGATAGGGAGGCACTGCTCAGGGTAGAAATACACTGAAAACTGAGCATATGCATGAATTACCAACCCTGATTGCAATGATGACATTGATAGGAGTGGAAGACAGGGAACAGCTGGACCAACCAGGCTTTTTGCAGAATAGAGAAAGCGAATCCCATAGTGAGTGAGTGTGAACAGCGTGTAATACAACATTTTTTGAGAGTTTTAATGAAGTGGGTTAAGGCCTGTTTAACAGCTATACGTTTTTTAGTACGTTTAGCGTTTTGCCGAAACAAACTACAGTCCATTTAACATGGTTTTCTATGGGACACATTCACATCTATGCATTTCTCAGCCTCTATGTTTTCAGAAAGGGTCAGGGACTTTTTTAAACACAACACAATGCCCCTTTGATTCAATAGGCTTCAATGCACACACCGCTGAAATGCATGTAGTGCGTTTTTGATGCTTTTTTTATGCATTTTGTGTTTTGCATTTTTTTCACTTGCCTAATAACAAAAACATCCCCCCTTTAACAAAAAAAACATAAAAGATGCAAAACGCATCACAAAACACTTGCAAAAAAGCATAACAAATGCTTGTGCAAAATGCACTGCAAAAAGCACTGCTGAAACAGATCAAAAGCAAACTGCATAGGTGCAAACCAGGCTTTGATGACACTTTAAACTGGTTCTAAAGGCAGAAGGTATTTATTTTACCACTTGCCCCCAGCCCATTGTCAAATGACGGCGGCAAAGTGGTTTTAAAATCCTGACAGGATGTCATATGACGTCCTCAGGATTTTGAGCCGCTGCGCGCCCCCGGGGGCACGCATCACGGCGATCATTGTTACACCCCGCAACTACGATCTTGGTAAAGAGTCTCCGACGGAGACTCTTTACCACGTGATCAGCCGTGTCCAATCATGGCTGATCACAGTGTAAATAGGCCCACAATGGGCATCACTGATTGGCCTGCATTATTGTTTGGCACTGATTGGCATCCATCAGTACAAAACAATGCTGCCTATCAGTGCCTATCCGTGCCACCTATCAGTGCCTATCCGTGCCACCTATCAGTGCCCATCTGTGCCACCTATCAGTGCCCATCCGTGCAGCCTATCAGTGCCCATCCATGCTCATCCGTGCCGCCTATCCATGCCCATCTGTGCTGCCTATCCATGCCCATCCGTGCCGCCTATCCATGCCAATCCATGCCAGCTATCAGTGCCAATTTGTGCCACCTATCAGTGCGCATCCGTGCCGCCTATCAGTGCCGCCTATCATTGCTGCCTATCAGTTCCGCCTATCAGTGCCCATCAATGCCACCTCAGTGCGACTTGATTGGTTCCACCTCATTGGTGCCCATCAGTGCTGCCTTATCAGAGCCCATCAGTGCATACCTATCAGTGCCCATCAGTGAAGGAGAAAAACTTACTTATTTACAAAGTTTTGAAACTGAAACAAAAAAAACATATTTTTTTTCAAAATTTTCGGTCTTTTTTTATTTGTTTAGCAAAAAATAAAAACCGCAGAGATGATCAAATACCCCTAAAAGAAAGCTCTATTTGTGGGAAAAAAATGATAACAATTGAATTTGGGTACAGTGTAGCATGACCACGCACTTGTCATTCAAAGTGCGACAGCACTGAAAGCTCAAAATTTGTCTGGGCAGGAAGGTGTTTAAGTGCCTGGTATTGAAGTGGTTAAAAAACTTTCTGTGTGCAGCAGTTCCCCACAGCCCCCGTAATACTTAACTGAGCCCCATTTCAATCCAGCAATGTGCACAAGAGCCTTGGCCCTCCGGGGACTCTCTCTCCTCATTGACTGAGATGGCAGTGGGGGCCATTGGCTTAAAGTCAGTGAGCAAATGAGGAGAGAGAGGGGGCTGGCGGAGCTGCATCTCTCTGAATGGACAGACAGAGCAGTGGCTCGGGAGTGAGCCTGCTAAAGTGCCCCCAGAGCAAGCTGCTTGCTCTGGGGGCACTCGGCAGGAGAGAGGGACCAGGAGAGGCGGCGGGGACCTGAGAAGAGGAAGATCTGGGCTGTAGGTGAAAAAACTCTGCACAGAGCAGGTAACTATGACATGTTTGTTGTAGCCTTTGATATTACTTTAAGACTACATTCATAACTAAGCGTCCCATTTTTTTACGTATTTTAACCACTTTAGCCCCGGACCAATTGGCACCAAAGGACCAGGCCCCTTTTTGCGATTCGGCACTGCGTCGCTTTAACTGACAATTGCGTGGTCGTGCGACGTGGCTCCCAAACAAAATTGGCGTCCTTTTTTTCCCACAAATAGAGCTTTCTTTTGGTGGTATTTGATCGCCCCTGCTGTTTTTATTTTTTGCGCTATAAACAAAAATAGAGCGACGATTTTGAAAACAATGCAATATTTTTTACTTTTTGCTATAATAAATATCCCCAAAAAATATATATAAAAAACATTTTTTTTCCTCAGTTTAGGCCGATACGTATTCTTCTACATATTTTTGGTAAAAAAAATCTCAATTAGCGATTATTGATTTGTTTGCGCAAAAGTTATAGCGTTTACAAAATAGGGGATAGTTTTATGGCATTTTTATTAATCTTTTTTTTTTTACTAGTAATGGCGGCGATCAGCGATTTTTATTGTGACTGCGACATTATGGCGGACACATCGGACATTTTTGACACATTTTTGGGACCATTGTCATTTATACAGCAATCAATGCTATTTAAATGCATTGGTTCCTGTATAAATGACAGTGGTAGTGAAAGAGTTAACCACTAGGGGGAGTAGAGGGGTTATGGGCTGTGGCGTGTGTGTTTTTTTACATTAGGGGGCAGGGCTGACGTCTGACATCATTGATCGGCTTTCCCGATGACCGGAAACAGCCGATCAATGACAGGCAGTGTAGGAAGCGCGGGGAGAGGTTTGTTTACACAGACCTCTCCCCGTTCTTCAGCTCTGTGACCCGATCGTGGGACACCAGCGGCGATCGGGTCCGCTGGTCTCGCGGCCGGGGTCACGGAGCTCCCGACCGGGTCGCGAGCGCGCCGCTGGCGGCGCGTGTGCGACCCACGTGCAGGCAATTAATTACAGGTACGTGATTTTGCCTGCCCGTGCCATTCTGCCGCAGTATATCTGCGTGAGGTGGTCGGGAAGCGGTTAAATCGATTTTGAGCATTTTTTGGAGCAGAATTGCAAATTTTTGCAGCTTTTGTGTTTTTTTAAGTGCTTTTTCTCGTGTTTTTTTCTACTAAAAAGTGTGGAGTGCCTCTAAAAAGAAGAGGCAGAGAGCTGCTGTTTGAGCAGAAAACATGTAACACAACGCTTGAAAAAAGCTCATATCATGCTTTTTAGGCTCATGTACTTGTTTGAGAGACAGGCGTTTTACTACAAGCGACAGGATGTTTAGATGTGAACAAGAGCTATCGAAAACAATAGGTTTTTGCTTGTTGAGCTTGTTAAGCATTTTTGAACTTCTATCTACAAGCATGTTGGGTGTTCAGGGGATTTAGAATGAAGCTATTAACATAGGGGTTAAGTTGAGGTTTAAGGGGTCAGGCAAAGTGTAGTGTAGAGTATAAGTGCTTTGGGATGCTAAAAGGGACACATAGCTGCAGGACAATATGTGTTCTTGATCCCCAGAGTTCCTTACCAAAAAGTAAAAAAGCCAAACTGTTAGTGCCAAGTCATACTAGAGCATTTCTCATGCTTGTGAGAAATGTTTTGCCATAAATTTCAAAGAAAAGCTAGGTTATCTTGTCACCTAGGTTCAAATGTGTTCATTAACCACTTCAGCCCTGGACCAATTGGCAGCCAAAGGACCAGGCCCCTTTTTGCGATTCGGCACTGCGTCGCTTTAACTAACAATTGCGCGGTCATGCGACGTGGCTCCAAAACAAAATTGGCGTCCTTTTTTTTCCCACAAATAGAGCTTTCTTTTGGTGGTATTTGATCGCCCCTGCGGTTTTTATTTTTTGCGCTATAAACAAAAATAGAGCGACAATTTTGAAAAAAAATGCAATATTTTTTTACTTTTTGCTATAATAAATATCCCCAAAAAATATATAAAAAAAAACATTTTTTTTTCCTCAGTTTAGGCCGATACGTATTCTTCTACATATTTTTGGTAAAAAAAATCGCAATAAGCGATTATTGATTAGTTTGCGCAAAAGTTATAGCGTTTACAAAATAGGGGATAGTTTTATAGCATTTTTATTAATATTTTTTTTTTTATTAGTAATGGCGGCGATCAGCGATTTTTATTGTGACTGCGACATTTTGGCGGACACATCGGACATTTTTGACACATTTTTGGGACATTTGTCATTTATACAGAAATCAGTGCTATTTAAATAGCACTGATTCCTATGTAAATGACAGTTGTAGTTAGGGGGTTAACCACAAGGGGGCGGGGAGGAGTCAGTGTGACGTGTTGTGTTGTGTTTACTGTAGGGGGGCGTGGCTGTACGTCTGACGTCATTGATCGGCGTTCCCGATGACAGGGAACCGCCGATCACTGACAGTCAGTGTAGGAAGCGCGGGGAGAGGTTTGTTTACATAGACCTCTCCCCGTTCTTCCGCTCCGTAACCCGATCGTGGGATACCAGCGGCGATCGGGTCCGCTGGTCCCGCGGCCGTGGTCACGGAGCTCCCGACCGGGTACGTCCTTTTGCCTGCCCGTGCCATTCTGTTGACGTATATCTACAGGAGGCGGTCGGGAAGCGGTTAATTTGATAATGCTGGACATTGGAGATTATACTCTCAAAAGCATTTGAAAATGTTCAACAATGGCTAATTCTAATTATATATATATATATATATATATATATAGAAGTTTTATGGGCTGTGGGGGTACCTCATCCTTAAGAAGATTTAAAAATAGGACAAATTAAGCGGACTTTACCGGTACCAGTGAAGGACAATCACAACGTAATTCTAAATATTATCTTTATTACAAAATTGTTAAAAAATGTTTACACATAAAATCAAAATTGTATGGCTCTGATCAATTCCATCAAGTTAGTAATTAGGCAATAAATCTCTGTTACTATTGTGTTAAGAGGTCGACATGTTTCACATCTGTGATTCCTCAGGCCCTTAATTCCTTGACTATAGACAGAGATTCTATTCAAAAAAAGCAACATAGCTATTATTCACATTTTATTAGGTGAAAATGCACCATATAAACTTCCATATGCCACCCCAAATGTGTAGCGATAAACATGCATTGAGGACCACTGAAGGAAATGGCATGCCAAGTGTCATCAAGGAGCAATCTCGGTGTACAACAAACCGAAAGTACGCGCATGCAAAGTAGAGCCGGCACACATGTCTCACAAGCAGAGCCACATATCCTCACCATACACCACCAAAAACAACATAGCCAACATCATAATATAAAACAATCAATAGTGTCCATACTAAAACTAAGCAAAAGCAAAGGATCAGCTGAACAAGAAATTGTATAGATATATAGTTAGGTGATTAAGTGGGATTGCCTTTTTGGATTTTATCCTAAGTAAGCATACACTGTTCTAGCTGATATATGGTCTGAGCATATCAGGAGAGCAGCGCCGGATGGACAGCCCGCTCTCCAGTGCGCATGCGCGGGGGCTCGGCGCTCCGGCGCATGCGCACTCGCGGCTCGGCCCTCCGGCGCTCACGCATGCGCACTGGCGCACACCTGGCGGCAATGACGCGCAATTAGCGTCACTCTGGCGCCTATTTAAAGCTGCCTGACGCACAGGCACTTTGCTGGTCTGTCTTTCCAGCTTAGTGCCTGTGTGTCCTGTGTCCCCAAGTTACCTGATCTGTTCCTACTGTTACCTGACCCGGATTGCCTGACGTTCCTGCCTTTCTTCTGTGTTTGACCCCCTGGCCTGTTTAAACGACTCTGCTGCTGCCTCTGTGTTTGACCCGGATCTCCTGACTTTGCTGAAATCTCCTGTGTTTGACCCTCTGGCCTGCCCTACGGACTTTGCTGAACTCTCCTGTGTTTGACCCTCTGGCCTGCCCTACAGACTTGCTGAACTCTCCTGTGTTTGACCCTCTGGCCTGCCCTACGGACTTTGCTGAACTCTCCTGTGTTTGACCCTCTGGCCTATCTCAAAGGACTTTGCTGCAGCCTCCTGTGTTTGATCCTCTGGCTTGCCTGCTGAACTCTCCTGTGTTTGACCCTCTGGCTTGTCCAAACAATCTCTGCCGAATCTCCCAGTGTTTGATCCCCAGCCGGGGTGTTTGGTACCTGCCTCCTTACCCTGCCATCTGCCGGCCTGCCCGGGCCAGGTCATTATCACCTCCAGCCTCCCTACCAGTTCTGCTTACGTGACGGAGGTGACCTGTGCCTCCTGGTGCCATTTGCTCCCTGTCCCATCTCCAGGGGGCAGACTGTGCTGGGTCGCAAGGGTGAACCGCTCTCGGCATCTCGGCCTCGGTAAGTACATCTCTGACAGAGCACCAACCCAATTCCCCAATGTAGCTCACCAACCCTGTGCTTACTTTTCCACAAGAGGACTACCCTGCCATTTTTCTTTCTATATATATCTTTTGATTTAAGACATCAGTTATTGGGTTGCTCCCTGATGACACTTGGCATGCCATTTCCTTCAGTGCTCTTTTACATATATAAGTGGTCCTCGATGCATGTTTATCTCTACACATTTGGGGTGGCATATGGAAGTTTATATGTTGCATTTTCACCTAATAAAATGTCAATAATAGCTATGTTCCTTTTTTTGAATAGGATCTCTGTCTATAGTCAAGGAATTAAGGTCCTGAGAAAGCACAGATGTGAAACGCTTCAACCTCTTGACACAATAGTAACAGAGATTTATTGCCTAATTACTAACTTGATAAAATTGATCAGAGCCATACAATTTAGATTTTAAGTGTAAACATTTTTTAACAATTTTGTAATAAAGATAATATTTAGAATTATAATTCTAATTGAAACACATGTGGCTAAAAGCACCCTAATGAGATTATATACTATCTGTATAAATAAATCTAAACTAAGCAAAGCTGTAATCATCTGAGGGGTTTATGACCTGTGGATATTTTGTTATAAAAACAGTTTTTGGAACTTACCAGTTCATATAAATTTGAATTTGATGAAAAAGTATTTATTGTGGCCTATTGTGTCTCTTCTTAGAAATGCGAACTTGTAAAAATGTACTGCTTATGCAAGAGTTTGAGAATATAAGAGAAACTTAATAAACAAAAGAAATCATGCCAAGCTGATATATTGCATTTCACATTGAGAAGACTTGTTCTGATTCTCTTTTTATACATACATCCTTTTGTTTTCATTTCAACAAAACCAATACTGATATCTTAAACTTTATTATGCACCACATATGATGGTTCCAGAGTCTGCATAGCCTAATGAAGCTGTTAAATCCAATTTATGTGTTTGAGATATGGTAAGGGAGCAGTTTGGAATGAAATAATTCATATTTTAAACCACAGAGGAAACTATGCACTACTCAGGGACAAATGGAAGACTATAATGATCCAATAAAAATCCAACAACAACAGCTCAGTACATTTCATGTCAGGAAAGTTCAAGTTTTAAGTTGTGAATGATATCAAATCTAAATATAGTTCCATAGTTAAGTCAGATTAAAAAAAACAGATTCATATTGGTCTGAAGTAAATTAATTTAAAAATTATCTTTCAACAGGTGCCTTATATCTTGAAAAGGATTTTTTTTTAATTATGCGAATATCATCAAATCTGACTATTATGATAAAAGCCTAGGCGTTAGGAATCTGGTCGTATTCAGCTATGGAATGTCCACTTGCAAATGAGCTGTTAAATGGACAAACTAAATGGGCAGAATAGACCAGTTTTCTCAACTGCCCAAACCCCTGGCTATGGCAACCAGAAGTTAATCACTTAGTGGCGGTATTACTACAGCCACTAAATGATGACAGCTCCCTGCTGTCCACTTGTTTTAAATTTTAAACTAGCTGACAGGCAAACCAGGGGATGTAACTGACCACATACGTAATGGCCATAGAAGGTTAAAGTGGTTGTAAACCCTTACAAACCACTTGGACCTACAGGTAAGCCTAGATTAAGGCTTACCTGTAGGTCAAAGAAATATCTCCTAAACTTACACGGTTTAGGAGATATTTGCCAAAATACAGGCACCGCTGTCTACGGTGCATGCGCCGTAGACAGCGGCGCGCAGACGCACTGAGAAGGCCGCTCTCAGCGGCGATATGCCGCAAGTGGCGGCTCCCGTGCGCATATACAATGCATAGTAGTCCATTATGCTTTACCTTTGCAGGGAAACAAAGAGGAAGTAAACCCATGCTTTTTTCAGCCACTGCATCTTTTGGAGGGTCAAGGACTATTTTAAATGCAAAACGGTCCTTTTTTTCCTTTTTTTTTTTTTTTGTTCAATAGACTTCAATGGAGAAGCTGCAGAAAAGCAAATAGTGAGCGATTTTGCCATGATTTAACAGCAATTTTACAGTGATTTGCGTTCTGCATTTTTAAACCTGCTCAACAACAAATTGCCAGATAAAAACCCCATAAAAATGCAAATTGTGGCAAAATCGTGGTAAAATTGCATGTGCAAAACCTTGATAAAGATCTGGTATGGATGTTGAGGGGGGACTCCCTGCAATATCCAGAATTGAATAATTACCAATATAGCCTTCCTTACATTTCTTCTTTTTTATTTTATTATTCTTTTTTTTACAATTTCTTTTATTTTTTATTTTTTTACATTGATTGTTCAATGAGGTTACAGTATATAAGCACCCGTATTTGGATTCTCATATATGGTTTAAATATTATATAGTAAGTGTAGTGTTGCGCTGTACAAAAAATTAAGATAAATACAATATAAAGTGCTCAGTGAATAAATTAATTGTATTGACATAAGCTGCCTAGAAGCATAAGAATATGTGCAACCTATGCGTAGATAAAGTGCAACCTGTGCATAAATAACTAGGTGCTGAGAGACATCAGTCACTGTAAACAAAATAAAAATAGTAAATCTTCATAAATAAATTCCTTAAGAGTGACATTGTGGATAATATAAAGAATAAATAGAATCAATAAGAAAACGAATTATGTTTGCTATCACATATCATCAAGAACGCATGTAAAGTTCGTTTTACTATATATAGTTCTTCAAAAGAATAAGTATATCTTAAAAGTAGCTTCAGTGTAAAAGAAGTTAAATCAACAGTATAGTGAACAAACAATATAATGAATAAGATCGGTGTTTAAAAATAATAATATAGATAAATATAATAGAGTGATGAGTCCGTGAAGTAGCCCCTATATCTGTAAGGGCTAGAGTGTGGACTGCTGTGACGAGAGTGTCAGTCCAAGGAACTGGTGGAATGTAGAAAGTGCTGGTGGTCGCTAGTGGTCAATCTCCAAAGTGCTGTGCATACAAGCAGTGGGTGACTTCTGTTCTTCTGTATAGTTCAGTATAGATGTCCCCTTACCTTAATGCTGTAAGGTAACAGCATGTGTGTATATAATTCCTGTGGAACCTCTGGATTTCCCTGGATGGCGTCCCCTAGGTGGGTTCCCTCTGGAACCAAGGTGATGGTTGTGCGTCTCCTAGTATGTGTCTCCTACTGTGTGTCCCCTTTGAGGCCTGGTATCAGTATGTGTACCTCGCAAGTGGGGCATTAAGCAGATACCGGAAGTGAAGTACGAGCCTGATGCTCGTTTTTTACATGCAAGCCTATGTTTACTAAATGTGAGTAATGCTTTTAACCTTTTCACAATAAAATACTGTTTTTAAAAAATACTACACTATCGAGCATCCCTTCTGCCCCACTTGCGAGGTACACATACTGATACCAGGCCTCAAAGGGGACGCACAGTAGGAGACGCACACTAGGAGACGCACAACCATCACCTTGGATCCAGAGGGAACCCACCTAGGGGACGCCATCCAGCGAAATCCAGCGGCCCCACAGGAATTATATACGCACATGCTGTTACCTTACAGCAGTAAGGTAAGGGGACATCTATACTGAACTATACAGAAGAACAGAAGTCACCCACTGCTTGTATGCACAGCACTTGACCACTAGTGACCACCAGCACTTTCTACATTCCACCAGTTCCTTGGACTGACACTCTCGTCACAGCAGTCCACACTCTAGCCCTTACAGATATAGGGGCTACTTCACGGACTCATCACTCTATTATATTTATCTATATTATTATTTTTAAATACCGATCTTATTCATTATATGGTTTGTTCACTATACTGTTGATTTAACTTCTTTTACACTGAAGCTACTTTTAAGATATACTTATTCTTTTGAAGAACTTTATATAGTAAAAAACAGTTTACATGCGTTCCTGATGATATGTGATAGCAAACATCATTCGATTACTTATATGTTTTTACCATCACCTCCAAGGAATTTTATTGATTCTATTTATTCTTTATATTATACACAACGTCACTCTTAAGGAATTTATTTATGAAGATTCACTATTTTTATTTTGTTTACAGTGACTGATGTCTCTAAGCACCTAGTTATTTATGCACAGGTTGCACTTTATCTATGCACAGGTTGCACATATTCTTATGCTTCTAGGCAGCTTATGTCAATACAATTAATTTATTCACTGAGCACTTTATATTGTATTTATCTTAATTTTTTGTACAGCGCAACACTACCCTTACTATATACTTTTCTTGGAGTTTGACATTCCCTTTAGTGTTTTGCTGCAGTACTAGACCACTCCACTATACATCAGGAAGGCGCAGGGGTACCTACCGTAAAACCATGGTTTAAATATTGGTTCCGTAATTCAATTTCCTCACAGAAATTTAATTGATCTAATATATCACTGGAACTGAGGTAAATCAACATAAGCTCATGCTGCTGGTATTGTGCTTAACAAAAGTTTAATAACATAATAACTATAAACCCTACCTCAACTTTTGAAACATAAACTAACTTGTGATGTGTTTCTCTTTCAAAGACTCCCACTACATCCTAACGCAGCATGTTGGGTTGGGGACATGTTGTGCCCTGTCCTGCATGAACCTGTACTTGGGGGGTCGGAATGTACACTTTTTTCAAATGAAACTCTTTCAATGTACCTGTGCCATATTATTTTCTGGCACAGGTAAATTAATGATATTTGATAATATGGACAGGATCTGTTCATGAATAAAGGGATTTCATGGATATGATAGGAAGGAATGACTTCAATCTCAAATTCACAATGAGCTACAATTCGCACATTTCTTGGACATCATAATTAATATAGATGAAAAAGGAACCCTTTATAACCCTTTTCTGTAAACCTAAAGCCCCATACACACGGTCGGACAATCCGCGGACCAGGTCCGTCGGACCATGTCCGTCATACTTTGTCCGATGTTGGTTTTGCGTACACACGGTCGGACAAAGTTGTCGGAAAATCCGATCATTCTGAACGTGGTGACGTTTGTTGCCTACGACGGGACTACGTAGAGGCTAGTAGCCAATAGCTTTGGTCTTGTAATGTGATCTGAGCATGCGTAGCACTTTGTCCGGTCGGACAACCGTACACACGATCGGATTTGGTGTGATCGGACCGGGTTGACGGCAAATCTTTCCAGCAGGAGATAAGACTTTGTCCGACGGACAAACCGACGAACACTGTCCGATGGTGCATACACACGGTCTGATTTTTCAACAACCTTGTCCGATCGGACCAAATTGATGAAAAAGTCCGACCGTGTGTATGGGGCTTAAGGCTGGAAACACCGTCTTGCATGCGACAAGTGCACATCCCCTCCTGCTCAAGTATAGCATCTTTTTCAGTCAATATCTTAGGCTAGAGGATTTCCAGGTACAAGCAAAAACAAACATAAGCAGACTTAAGCCCCATACACACGGTCGGATTTTTGCATGGATTCTGTCCGATCGGACAATGTTGTTGAAAAATCAGACCGTGTGTATGCACCATCGGACAGTGTACGTCGGATTGTCCGACGGACAAAGTCCTATATCCTGCTGGATAGATTTTCCGACAACACGGTCCGATCACACCAAATCCGATCGTGTGTACGGTTGTCCGACGGACAAAGTGCTACGCATGCTCAGATCACATTACAAGACCAAAGCTATTGGCTACTAGCCTCTACGTAGTCCCGTCGTAGGCAACAAACGTCACCACGTTCAGAATGATCGGATTTTCCGACAACTTTGTCCGACCGTGTGTATGCAACACCAACATCAGACAAAGTATGACGGACAGGATCCGACGGACCTGGTCCTCGGATAATCCGCGCGTGTGTATGGGGCTTAAGGATTGGAACTATCATTTAGCCATGGCAGTTTTTTTTGTTAAATGTCACATTTGCAAATGACCCACTCTTTTCTGAATGGTATTTTTTACTTTTTTGTTTTTGCACTGGTACATATCCTCCATAGCAGTGCCCAGCAATGTATGCCCTTTTTTTAGGAACTATACTTTACAAAATGTATAAGCTCTGCATTCTGTAGTGAGTATTTTCTCTCTACAAGATTTTAATTGTTGTTTCTTATTGTATTACATAATGAAATGTTATATTTTTATACTAAATAGTTTGGATGTGGTTCTCAGAGGCATATACAAAGTCCCTCTCTTTTTCTTTCCTTTTTGGTTAGTTGTGAAAATACATTTCACTTGCAAACATGTAGCATACTGTATGTGCCTTATAAGGAGGGTGAATAGTTACCAGCAAAAGTATTGTGAATGTGCAAGAGAATATTTTACAAATATGCCCTTAGCTCATATTCACTAACACTCTAGTAAAATTATTGAATGTGTTGTAAGTCAAATGTATAAGCACTTTCTGGATTTGGATTGGATGCTCACTTGCACGTTTTTTTCAATTAAAATATCACTAAATATGAAACTTCAAGAAATCCATTAGTAATCAAATATTGTCATTCTAAATTGTGGCTCTTGTGTGGGAGTAACAGAATATTATGCTTTTTGGAACTGTAAAGAGGTTTAAAAAGAGCATATTGAAAATGAATGCCAAATGTAGATGTTTCAGAAAAATCGAAAGTAAGACTGTTCTACTGACAAATTATAACACAGAGCAGTTACAACATAAATCAAGTACCAAATATTTCATGCACAGGCATCTTAGAGCAAATGGCCCGATGTACTCTCATAGGACTACTGTACTGTCCTAATGACCTCTTATGATAGTGTGCTCTGAGTCTGCATTGTTAAACTTAATCCTTCTATATCCCTGGAGGGTTAGTTAAATATGTATTAAACTTTAAAAAGTCTGCATTTTTACATGACTCTTTTTTATTCATTCCGTGGGGATGTTTTAGTAGAGGCAGATTTGACGCAGCTTGAACAAATTAAAAATTTGATGTACAATAAAAATTGACAATATTTTATGAGTTTGTACCTGAATACAGAAAACCTTGTCATTTGGCACCTATTGCATTAAGCAAAAGGAAAGATCAATTTAGTAAAGGCTAAGTGCAATGTATAAAGTGCAGTAAGCCAGTCAAATCTTTTACCTCTCAGACTAAAGTAGACAGAAATCTAAAAGGAAAAGGCTTATCTGAGTTAATGCTCTCTGCCCAATATCACTGCTCTTTGCCATTTTTTATATTTTTGTTAACCACTTGCAGCCCGCCCACCATCAAATGACAGAGGGATGGTGCGGCTCTTGTTCTGGGAGGATGTCATATGATGGCACCCCAGGACAGCCGCTCTTGCGTGCCCGTGGGGGGCATGCAGCGCGGTTATCGTGGCTGCGCCGTGTTGCTAGGACACAGCACGACCCCCATCTCTGTAAAGATACGCCCATGGCTCTTTAACCATGTGATCGGCTGTGTCCAATCACAGCTGGTCACATGTAGATATGGAAGTGCCATGAATCGGCTCTCCTCGCCTCACACTGATAGAGTGTGTGGCGAGGAGTGCCGATCAGCGGCATCTCCTCGCAGAGGAGACCTGGGTAGGTAATCAGGGCACTGATCATCAGTGCTTTGATTACAGAAAAGCCCCAACAGTGCCACCTATCAGTGCCCATAAGTGCCACCAATCAGTGCCCATAAATGATGTCAGTCAGTGCCTGCCATCAATGCCCATTAGTGCTTCCCATCAGTGCCAATCAGTGCTGCCCATCAGTGGCCATCAGTGCCACCATCTGTGCCCATCAGTGTTGCCTATCCGTGCCGCCTATCAGTGCCCACCAGTGCTGCCCATCAGTGCCCACCACTGCCACCTATCAGTGCCCACCAGTGCCACCTATCAGTGCTCACCAGTGCTGCATATCAGTGCCACCTATCAGTGCCCATCTGTGCAGCATATCAGTGCCTCCTCATCAGTGCCACCTAATCAGTACCCATGAATGCAGCCTCATCAGAGCCCAAAGGGTCACCTTATCAGTGCCCATCAGTGCAGTCCTAATATAATATAATATAATAGAAATAATATATCCATTTTCCTATTCTAATCTATTATTTTCTATTCCACCCAAATTTGAATTGATTCTTTTTGAATTTTGTGAAATGGTTATATTCTTTCTATTCTATTATATGCTATTTTTTTTCAGTCTATTCTTTTTCTATTTGTTTATTCTATTCTATTATTTTTCTATTTGTTTATTCTATTCTATTCTTTTCTATTATTTTATTTTCTATTCTATTCTTTTCTATTCAAATTCAAATTTATTCTATTCGAAATTAGAATTTTGGAAGATGGTTATATTCTTTCAATTCTATTTTATTCTGTTGTTTTTTTTTTCTATACTATTCTGTTATTTTCTATTCTAATCTATTCTTCTCTATTCTATTCAAATTGATTTGATCTGAATTTCGGGAAATGGTTCTATTCTTTCTATTCTATTGTTTTTTGAATTCTATTATTTTCTATTCTATTATAGTATATTCTATTCTATTCTATAGTTTTATTTTCTATTCTATTTTCTATTCTCTTCTTTTCTTATGTATTCAAATTTGAATAGACTAGAAAAAAAAGTTAATTAAAAAAACAATAGAATAGAATAGAATAGAAAGAATATAACCATTTCCCAAAATTCGAATAGAATCAATTCAAATTTGAATAGAAAAGAATAGATTAGAATAGAAAATAACAGAATAGTATGTAAAAAACACTGTAATAGAATAGAATAGAATAGAATAGAAATATTATATCCATCTTCTTATTATAATCTATTATTTTTTATTCCACCCAAATTTGACTTGATTCTTTTTGAATTTTGTGAAATGGTTATATTATTTTTATTCTATTATATGCATTTTTTTTCATTATATTATTTTTCTATTTGTTTATTCTATTCTATTCTTTTCTATTATTTTATATTCTATTCTATTTTATTCTTTTATATTCGAAATTCAAATTTTGGAAAATGGTTATATTTCTATTCTATTCTGTTGTTTTTTTCTATACTTTTCTGTTATTTTCTATTCTATTCCAATCTATTCTTTATTCTATTCAAATTGATTCTATTCAAATTTTGGGAAGCTGTACTATTCTTTCTATTCTATTCTAATTGTTTTTTTAATTGTATTCTTTTCTATTCTATTCTATTTTATTTTTGTTTTTTTTCTATTCTATTTTCTATTCTCTTCTTTTCTTATGTATTCAAATTCAAATTTATTGTATTTGAAATTCATATTTCAGATAATGGTTATATTCTATTTTATTTTATTCTTTTTTTATTCTATTCTATTTGTTTCTATTCTATTCTTTTATTTTATTTTCTAATCTATTTGTTCTGTTTTACTGTATTATATTCTATTCTTTTATTTTCTGTTATATTCTTTTCTATTCTATTTTTTTCTATTTTAATTCTTTGTTTTCTACTTTATTTTATTCTCTTTAGAGATTGGAAAATTAATTGAAACCTATTCGAATTCAACAACTTTTTGAATTTGAAATCTATTCGAAATTGATTTGAAAACGTTTCGAAACGATTCAAATTTAGTTTCAATATTTCAGATTCGTTTAAATTCAGTGCTATTGTAATTCGGAAATTCCGATACATCCAAATTTCTGAAAAACAAAATATGTGTCCGAATTTCAATTCAGAACGAAATGGACTGCACATGTCTAATATTGGCAAGTGATAAAAATCAAAAAACTAGAGGTATTTATTATAATCCGCTGTGTCTAGCCAGCATCCCATAATTAGAATTGTGTAAATTTTCCCCTCAAATGGGCAGGACTTTATAGGCATGAACTGTGAGACTTACAAGAAGTTTGAAAAAGTATATAAAGTATCTTTAGTTGAACAATATATCAAAAAAGTAAATGTAAAAGAAAAAACATCACAGTGATCCCTTTATGCAAACATATGTTCTAAACAGTATATATGCATTTTGTCTTTCCGAAGGCAAAATGTTACCGAATTAAATCGTAATAAACATGTGCCTTCAAAAATCCATTTGTAAAACAATCAGATCATTATTGTGCATTGTAAGGGCCTACGCGTTACCGAGTCTTATTATACTCCTTCTTCAGGGTTAATTAAATATGCACGTATTATCTTTTGAAAAGGCAATCTAAAATACAAAGAAGAGATACATGTATATACATTTCCAGTATATGAAATAACGCACAAAAACACCATAAACAGAAAAAAAACAAAAAAACGTGACAGAAAATTATTTCCCCAGAGGGGGGAGATAAACACCCATGCATATGGCATGGACTTACATGCACACCTGGAGCGCTGTATATGACCATGTAAAGTGCTGGTCAGTGCCTGAGTATAATATATGGTTGCACTTCAAAGATAAAAAAGCAACAGTGCACAATGTACATAAACAGGGACGATGTCTGCTAACTGAGGCTGGTGGATCAAGGGGTCACATGGATGCAAACCGGGACCGCAGTGGCCAATAGCTACAGAGGCAAAGAAGTATGACAGGAATTTATGGTTGTACTACAAAACATTGGGTATACAATGTCTACCTTAATTACAAAGACAAAAGGAAGGAAGAAGCAGGGGATGCGATTGCATCCTTGTCTGCATGAGACATACCATTGAGCAAAATGCAAAGGTTATCTTAATTAAAAATAGATTGTTTTCAAACAAAAATTAGTATCTCATAAAGCTTTACATATATATATATATATATATATATATATATATATATATATATATATATATATATATATATATATATATATATGTACCTTTTAGGCAGTACTGTGTATCAGAGGGAGGAGGTCCATACACTAAGAGGCGCACTATATCCAACAAAGCTCTCCGTCTGTGAGAAACAGATCAATTAAAAATAATATATATATATAGCATACTAAGAGTTACTATTAGAGAAAAGCATTCCATCGTTTTTTACCTTAATGAAGAGCCGCCAAAGTGTGCCTCATCACCTGCCACAGCACTGCCTAAGACTGGCTTAGCTGCTACTTATATCCACCTAATGATTGGATATTGTGCCTCTTGTCAGGTGTGAGTGATTAGAATCACTCAACCATGCTGAATTTGGCCAAACAAATCAGTCCCCCGGGTGCACGGCGCCACCCCTACCCACAACAAAGAGAAGATGTAGGAGGAGTGACGTCATGCGCCACGCTCCCACCGACACGCGTGCGCAGTAAGCCTGCTGCCTTCCAATACTAACAGAGGGGAAGGGAAAGCTGAAGAAAACCACAACCCCCATAATGCACAGCATCAACACTAGTGCCGACCGCTGCGTAACTGTATGCATAGGAGGAGGAGGATACAACTGCAAAGGAGAGGCCGAGCGGGCAATAAGTTGGTTGGATGGACCAAGAACAAAGTCACATCCATATACATGCAACCAGGATGGCCTACGTGTGCCGGGATTGCATCCAAATTCTGTGAAGAGCGTTCGTTGATGGCAGATGAGCAGATGGCAATATACACGGACCACATCTGGATGTGGGCCAGATATACCGATGATGTTTTTTTGATTTGGGATGGACCAGTGGACATGTTGTCAAGTTTTCTAACAAGACTGAACAAAAACCAGTTTAACCTTACCTTTACAATTCTTCACCATTCTGATAAAGTGACATTTCTGGATGTCACAGTCCTCCGGGGAGAGGGCGGTGCCATCCAGACTCGCCTCTTCAGAAAGGAGACAGCAGGGAATTCTATCCTCCATGCGTCGAGTTTTCATCCTCGTCCTCTTATAACCTCAATACCCTTTAGTCAGTACTTACGTAATAGGAGAAACTGCTCGGATGAGAAAAGTTTCCAAATTGAGGCTAATAAACTACAAAGTCGCTTATTGAAAGAGGGTATTCCAAAACCTCACTCAAAAAAGCTTATAAAAAATCTCTAGAAAAAACACGGTATGAACTTCTATATTCCAATAAGCAAAAAACTGATGGCCAAAAAGAAAATGCCACAAGGATTATAGTATCATACTCCAACCAACACAACCAAATTCACAACATTGTGCAAAAATATTGGAACCTTCTATCCATTTACTGCAGTCTGGGTAGATTCGTGCCAGCCAAGCCCCCTATCACCTTTAGACGGGCCAACGTCAGTAAGAGACTATATCGTTCAGAGCGAATTTAAAGGGGAGAATCGAGGCGACCCCTGCATAGTGAAGGGCACATATAGCTGCGGGGGATGTACGTTCTGTCAGTACATACAAGTGGGACCTTCCTTTACACTGCCCAATGGAAAACTTTTTAAAGCGACCCACTACGCGAATTGCAAAACGAAAGGGGTTGTATATCTACTAATATGTGATTGCAACTCCTTCTATGTGGGAAAAACCAAGATAGAATTACGATCCGGCATGTCAAAACATATTTGGAGTATGAAGAAAGCTATCCCCGATCTCCCATTGGGAAGACATGTGCTGTCTTTGCACAACAGTGTCTTTCCCAGAGTCAAATTTATGGTCCTCAATAGAGTACACCCCAGTATAAGAGGGAGGGACTGGAACAAGGTCTTATTGCAAAAGGAATTAAAATGAATTTTTCAGTTACAGGCTACAATTTTCCCAGGTCTCAATGAGGCAGTGAACTACAGACCTTTTCCGGAAGGATTTGTATTGGGAGGGATGAAAAATTAGTCTTTCATGAATAAATCTGCTCACCCTCTTTACAAATGAATATGTAAACTGTCTATATATGTACAAATGTGGGCCTCTAATATGGGCAATTTAGCATAAGATATACTCTTTCAGGATGTTTACCAACCCATATATGTTCTTCAGGATATTTGCTTTGAAAGTTTCTCCAATTATCAATATATTTTTTAATATGCATGCATGTGACTTATGTACATTTGGAGCGCTAAATTTGGGAAATCCAATTACACATGTGTAAGGATGTATTTTGTATCTTCACAGAATGTGGATGCAATCCCGGCACACGTAGGCCATCCTGGTTGCATGTATATGGATGTGACTTTGTTCTTGGTCCATCCAACCAACTTATTGCCCGTTCGGCCTCTGCTTTGCAGTTGTATCCTCCTCCTCCTATGCATACAATTACGCAGCGGTCGGCACTAGTGTCGACGCTGTGCATTATGGGGGTTATGGTTTTCTTCAGCTTTCCACTCCCCTCTGTTAGTATTGGAAGGCAGCGGGCTTACTGCGCACGCGTGTTGGTGGGAGCGTGACGCATGGCATCACTCCTCCTACATTGCCATCTTTGTTGTGGGTAGTGGGTGGCGCCGTGCTATTGAATTGGGAGTATTGGGAGTATTGGAAGGCAGCGGGCTTATTGAATAGAAGATTAGCCTTAGGCTCTCCCTAATTATCTTTTTAATTGATCTGTTTCTCACAGACGGAGGGCTTTGTTGGATGACAGTGTTATAGTGCGCTATCTATCTGCTCTGGAAGTGTACTCTACCTCCAGAACCTGTAATTGTGTTGGATTAGGTTCCAAAAGGTGCTTGGACAAACATCTTTCTCACATGAGACGCGCCTCAACACATATGCCTCTTAGTGTATGGACCTCATCCCTCTGATACACAGTACTGCCTAAAAGGTACATATATATATATATATATATATATATATATATATATATATATATATATATATATATATAAAGCTTTATGAGATACAAATTTTTGTTTGAAAACAATCTATTTCTAATTGAGATAACCTTTGCATTTTGCTCAATGGTATGTCTCAATCGCATCCCCCTGCTTCTTCCTTCCTTTTTTCTTTGTAATTAAGGTAGACATTGTATACCCAATGTGTTGTAGTACAACCATAAGTTCCTGTCATACTTCTTTTCCTCTGTAGCTATTGGCCACTGCGGTCCCGGTTTGCATCCATGTGACCCCTTGATCCACCAGCTTCAGTTAGCAGACAGCGTCCCTGTTAATGTACATCGTGCACTCTTGCTTTTTCATCTTTGAAGTGCAACCATATATACTCAGGCACTAACCAGCACTTTACATGGTAATATCCAGCGCTCCAGGTGTGCATGTAAGTCCATGCCATATGCATGGGTGTTTATCTCCCCCTCTGGGAAAATAATTTTCTGTCACTTTTTTTGTGTTTTTTGTTTTTTTCTGTTTATGGTGTTTTTGTGCGTTATTTCATATACTGTAAATGTACATACATGTATCTCTTCTTTGTATTTTAGATTGCCTTTTCAAAAGATAATACGTGCATATTGAATAAACCATGAAGAAGGAGTATAATAAGACTCGGTAACGCGTGGGCACTTCCAATGCACAATAATGATCTGATTGTTTTACAAATGGATTTTTGAACGCACATGTTTATTACGATTTAATTCGGTAACATTGTGCCTTCGGAAAGACAAAATGCATATATACTGTTTAGAACATATGTTTGCATATAGGGATCACTGTGATGTTTTTTATTTTACTCTTTCTTTTACATTTACTTTTTTGATATATTGTTCAAATAAAGATACTTTATATACTTTTTCAAACTTCTTGTAAGCCTCACAGTTCATGCCTATAAAGTCCCGCCCATTTGAGGGGAAAATTTACACAATATTGGCAAGTGAAGGAGATTATAACAAGATCCCAATTAAACAGACCTACCAACAAAGCTGCTAAATCTGTGAACATGGGAGGAGACACAAGACAATGTGACACACCACTGCAATCCACAGCATAGAATAACACAGTTCAGTTCAATGCTGATCTCCCTAAAGCTGGTCATAGACTATGCAACGTTTGGATGCTTTCTTTTTTTTTTTATTTCAATAGTTTTTATTACGTTTTTTAGATATAAAATACAGAGATACCATAAAAAGGTATAAAACGTAATACAACATGAGAAAACAACTCAGCAAGAAGATTGCATACCTTTATACAACTTCAGAATTAACTGTTAAGCTGGTGAAACACATATGCTAGAAGTCATATTAATCTTTGTACAGTGATATGACCGTATGTGATCCGAACAAAGTGTCCTTAAAGCCTACCGTAGAGAAGGTGGGCCTCCCCTCAGGCACCCCATATGGGATCTAGCTGTACCATAGGAGGGGAGCCCCAGCATTCACCCACCGCAAACATCAGGTATGGGTTCAAATACATGATTCTTTACTAGGTATGTATAAGAAGACAAACAAAAAATAAAAATAAAAGAAAAATAAATAGAAGGTTTAAGAAAATAAACAAACTAGTGCCTAGCTTCTCATTACATAAGAGATAAAATCAGCTATACTGAGATCCATTTTTGGAGATCCAGTCATTCCACGGTTTCCAAAGGTCTTGTGAGAGCTGGAATTTATCCAAGGAAGAGGCAAACATGGTTTCATATTTAGCGTGGGTGTTTGTAGTCATTATTATTTCTTTTAGTAGGGGTGGGTCTGGGGACCTCCAATGTCTGGCTATCACCAACCTAGTACTAAGTAGAACGTGGGATACTATGGTTCTGCTTGCTTTAGGTTTTGCATCAATACCCAAAGACAACACAGCTAGTCCTGGGGTTTTGGGGATAGGGCAGTGTGATATATGTTCGAGCAGTTTAAATATCTCGTCCCATAGGTGGAAAATTTTGGGGCAATCCCAGAAAATGTGGAGAAGGGTGCCTACACAGTTACAGTTCCTCCAGCACATTGGAGAGGCTTGACTGTTGAATTTAGAGGTTTTGTGTGGGGTTAGGTACCAACGAAGTAGTAGTTTTTGGTGTAATTCCCATAAGTTTATGGATTTGGTAGCAGAAAAGGTTGCTTTTAATGCTGCCTGCCATTGTTCGGTTGTATATGTTGTGTGCAGATCTCGCTCCCAAGCTATTATGTTAGGATTTTTAACAAAAGTTAGTTTGTTGTTGAGGGTGTTATAGAATAATGAAATCCCTTTAATGTTAGATATAGGTCTGGTGAAGAATAATATCACCTTCCATGGTAAGTGGATGGAAGTTATGGTGTTGGATCGAAGAAAATGGCTAATCTGGATGTATTTGTATTGTTGTGAGTCGTTCAGACCATACTCTAGTTGTAAGGACCTAAATGTCTTCACTGCTGGGCCAACCATGAGGTCTAAGATGTTATGGATTCCCTGGTCTGTCCAGTGTGTTACATGTAGATCAGGTATAATCCCTGCTAGACATGTAATAGGAATCGGCAGTGAGGAGATAGGGGGTGTTGTGAACGGCTGCTTCAGCAGAGTTTTCCATGCTTGCAGGGACGCTCTAATTGAGGGTGCTAGTGGGGCAGTGGTTTTGTAACCGAGAGAAGATGCCATTAGAAGATTGAAGAGGTTGGTATTGGTGATTTGACCTTTTTCTAGTTCTTTCCATCTAGGGTTGGAGGCATTGGGGAACCATGTACGAAGTTGAGATAGTATAGATGCGGTGTAGTAATCTTTAACTAGTATATTGCCCACCCCGCCCGCCGTTCTGGCTGCTATTGAGTTTTGGAAGGCCCATCTCGCCCTCTTCCCCATCCAGAGAAACTTATTGATCTGGGATTGCAATTTGGAGAAGAAAGTGTTAGGGACCGGGATGGGAAGGGTTCTAAAAAGATAGATTAATTGGGGTAAGATTATCATCTTAAAAGCTGCTAAGCGCCCCGACCACAAGAGCTCTGTTTTGGCAATGGTTTGTAATTTTGATGGAAGGGCATTTAGAAAAGACATGTAATTAGCCTGGTACAGGTTACCTGTGGATGCGGTTAATTTAATACCTTCTTTGCTCCAGACAAATGGAAACTGTGAGCTGAGAGATTTTTGTAGGTGAGCGTGTATATTTATACCGAGTATATAGGATTTGCTTTCATTGACTTTATAATATGAGACCTTATTGAACATTAGTAATACGTCGTACACCGAAGCCAGAGATTTTTCAGGGTTAGTAAGCATCATAATGATGTCGTCAGCGAACAAGCTGATGACATGTTCAGAGCCGTGGGATGAGATTCCTTTGATGTTCTGATGTGTTCTAAGTTTGGATGCTTTCTGATAAGCCAGGTGAAAATTTTCTCCATGGAATGGCCTTGCTGCATCTTATGTCTATTATATTTCCCTTGGTATAATAATGTAAAATATCATCTTACTAAATATTGTCTATACCTCTGTATACATGTGGGATAAGCAACATTGCCTATATACATTTGTCATGTATATTATTACTTCAATCTTGGTGTGCTTTGTGTATTTCTTGCAGATCTGTACAGTAAGCCAGTGTGAAACTTTGCCTCTGTGCAGGAGCTTCCCGTAATAAAGACCTGTCTCTGCTGCTCTCTTTCCTTGTGAAGAGTGACTGGTCTCGTCTCCGCCCCCTCTAGTTTTCTGCAGGCAGTCTGCAGTGGGTGGAGCCTGTTTAGTCCCTCCCAGATGTCTTCTCTCTGCACAGGCTACACTGATGATGTCACTGCTACATTGAAAGTGTCACGTACCGGGTACGGCGGGGAACAGGAGGTGGATCCCCTATGCCAATGGGGCGATAGCACGGGTTGTATTGGAGGACCGGTTCTAATGTTGCTACTGGTTTTCACCAGAGCCCGCCGCAAGGCGGGATGGACTTGTAGCGGCGGTAGCAACCAGGTCGTGTCTTCCAATAGCAACTCGACCCCACTGACAGCTGAGACAGGCGCGGTACACAAGGATTAGGCAGAGGCAAGGTCAAACGTAGCAAAGGGTCAAGGCAGGTGGCAAAGGTTCGTAGTCGGGGGCAACAGCAAGGGTCTGGATACACAGAAGGAGCAAAACACACAAACGCTTTCACAGGGCACTAGGGCAACACAAGATCCGTCAGGGGCAGGAAGGGGAAGTGGGTTCATAAAGGTAACGGTGGATCATGATTGGACCAGGCACCACTTAATGTGCGCTGGCCCTTTAAGAGAAAGAAGAGCCGCGCTCGCGCGCCTGGAGAGAGGGGGACGAGCGCGCAGGAGGAGGCAGAGGACAGAGCCGGCGGGGACGGGTAGGCAGAGCGGGATGCGATCCACGGGCGGACCGGGGACGCCGCGCGGATCGCATCCCCGAGACAGAACAGCGCCTACGGCCAGGGAAGCTGGCCGGGGCGCTGCAGGGGGAGAGACGCCGTGAGCTCTCCGGGATGGATGGGACACCCGGAGCGCTCGGCGTTACAGTACCCCCCCCCCTTGGGTCTCCCCCTCTTCCTGGAGCTCAAGAACCTGAGGATGCGACTCTTGTCAATGATGTTACCCTCCGGTTCCCAGGACCTGTTTAGATAGATAGAACCGTTTACCTCGGGTGGTTCTGGAGGCAAGGATCTCTTTGACAGAAAAGATGTCGGAGGAGCCGGAGACAGGAGCAGGAGCGGTGACCTTGGGGGAAAAGTGATTAAGAATAAAGGGCTTGAGGAGGGAAGCATAGAAAGAGTTGGGGATGCGGAGGGAAGGGGGAAGATGTAGTTTGTAGGACACGGAATTGATCCGGGCCTTGATCTTGAATGGACCGAGGTAGCGGGGACCCAACTTGTAGCTGGGGATGCGGAACCTGATGTACCTGGAGGAGAGCCACACCCTATCACCCGGGGAGAAGATAGGAGGAGGTCTTCTTTTACAGTCCGCATGTTTCTTCATGCAAGAAGAGGCCAGGGCAAGCGACTTTTGGGTCTCCTTCCAGATGGACGACAGCTCTTGGGTGACTTCATCTACGGCCGGGACTCCGGAAGAAGTGGGGATGGGAAGGGGGGGAAGAGGATGGCGGCCGTATACTACAAAAAAGGGTGACTTGGAGGAGGACTCAGACTCTTTCAGGTTGTAAGAAAATTCGGCCCAGGGCAGGAGGTCAGCCCAGTCGTCTTGACGAGACAAAGTGTCGCAGGTAGGCCCCGAGGATCTGATTGACTCTCTCCACTTGTCCATTGGACTGAGGATGATAAGCAGAGGAGAAGTCCAGTTTGACTTTCAGTTGACTGCAGAGGGCCCTCCAGAACTTGGACACGAACTGAACGCCTCTATCTGAGACGATGTGAGATGGAAGTCCATGCAGACGAAAAATCTGGAGGAAGAAATGCTTAGCGAGGCTAGGTGCAGAAGGGAGGCCTGGAAGGGGGACAAAATGTGCCATTTTAGAAAAACGATCAACAACCACCCATATGGCTGTATGGCTGAGGGAAGGAGGAAGGTCCGTGATAAAGTCCATGGCTATGTGGGACCAAGGTCGTTCAGGCACGGGCAGAGGGTGAAGGAGACCAGCAGGCTTTTGGCGAGGGGTCTTGTCTCGAGCACATATAGTACAGGCCTGTACGAAGTCCATCACATCCTTCTTTAAGGAGGGCCACCAGTAATACCTGGAAATCAGTTGGGAGGACATCCTAATCCCAGGATGACCGGCCAGATGAGAGGAATGGCCCCATTTAAGGATCTGAAGACGAAGACGTGGAGGAACCAAGGTCTTCCCAGGAGGAACTTGCACCAAGGAGGCAGGAGCTGAAGAGATCAGACACTCAGGAGGTATAATGTGTTGTACAGGGGACTCGGACCCAGAAGAATCGGTGGAACGTGACAGGGCGTCGGCCCTGACATTCTTGTCCGCAGGACGGAAATGGATCTCAAAGTTGAAGCGGGCAAAAAACAAGGACCACCTAGCTTGGCGTGGGTTTAATCGCTGGGCCGACTGGAGATAAAAGAGATTTTTGTGATCCGTGAAAATCGTGATGGGATGAACGGATCCCTCAAGAAGGTGTCTCCATTCCTCAAGTGCTAGCTTAATAGCTAGTAACTCACGGTCTCCGATGGAGTAGTTCTTTTCGGGAGGGGAAAAGGTCTTAGAAAAGAACCCACAGGTGATGTTCTTGCCCTTGGAGTCTTTCTGAAGAAGCACAGCTCCTGCTGCCACAGAGGAGGCATCGACTTCCAGGAAAAACGGTTTGCGAGGATCAGGCCTGGACAAAACGGGTGCAGAGGCAAAGACAGATTTGAGGTGGTTAAAGGCCTCCTCAGCTGGAGGGGGCCAGGATCTAGGATTAGCATCCTTTTTGGTTAATGCCACAATAGGCGCAACAATGGAGGAGAAGTGAGGGATGAACTGGCGATAGTAATTGGCGAATCCAAGGAAACGCTGGATGGCCCGTAGTCCGGTAGGACGTGGCCAGTTCAAGACGGCAGAAAGTTTCTCCGGGTCCATTTGGAGACCTTGTCCCGAGACCAAGTAACCCAGGAAGGGAAGACTGCAACGTTCAAAGAGACATTTCTCTAGTTTGGCGTAAAGACGGTTCTCCCGAAGCCGTTGGAGCACTTGACGGACCTGAAGGCGGTGTTCCTCCAAGCTAGAGGAAAAAATCAGGATATCATCCAGATAGACAATGACACAGGAGTATAGCAAGTCTCTGAAAATCTCGTTCAAGAAGTCTTGGAAGACCGCCGGAGCATTGCACAAGCCGAAGGGTATGACGAGATACTCGAAGTGTCCGTCCCGGGTGTTAAAGGCGGTTTTCCACTCATCGCCCTTACGGATGCGGATGAGATTATATGCGCCCCGGAGGTCCAATTTGGAGAAAATTCTTGCTCCGCGCAAACGATCAAAAAGTTCCGAGATAAGGGGCAGCGGGTAGCGATTTTTTACCGTGATCTTGTTAAGACCACGATAGTCAATGCAGGGACGTAAGGACCCGTCCTTTTTGGAAACAAAGAAGAATCCTGCTCCAGCAGGGGAAGAAGACTTGCGGATGAAACCTCTTTTGAGGTTCTCCTGGACGTACTCCGTCATAGCTTCTCTCTCCGAGACGGAGAGAGGGTAGATCCTGCCACGGGGCGGCGTAGTCCCAGGAAGAAGATCGATAGGGCAATCGAAGGGTCTATGTGGCGGCAAGACCTCGGCTTGTTTTTTGCAAAACACGTCAGCAAAGTCCCTGTAAGGTTTGGGGAGACTAGACCGAGAGGTAGCGAGGAAAACTTGCTTGGTGGGTACCGATTTGAGGCAATGCCTGTGGCAGGAGGGACCCCAACTTTTGATGTCCCCCGAGGCCCAGTCGAGGGTAGGGGAATGTAGCTGGAGCCAGGGTAGGCCCAGAAGGATTTCAGAGGTGCAGTTGGGCAATACAAAAAAGTCAATCTTTTCGTGATGGAGAACTCCAATTCTCATGAGGAGAAGCTCGGTGCGGTAACGCACGATACAATTCAGATTTTGACCATTTAGCGAGGTGATAAAAAATGGCTTGACAAGATGAGTGACTGGAATATTAAATTTGTCGATGAGTGAGGCTTCAATGAAGTTTCCTGTAGAACCCGAATCCAAAAAGGCCACGGTGGAGAAAGAGGACTTCTTGGACCAAGAAATCCTTACTGGAACAGTCAGACGTGGAGAGGAAGAGTCCACACCTAGCAACACCTCCCCCACGTTAGCTAGGTGCGAGCGTTTCCCTGACGCTGAGGACGGATAGAGCAATCCTTTAGAAAATGGTCAGGACTGGCGCAATACAGGCACAGATTATGGTCACGGCGGCGAGTCCTCTCTTGTGAGGTCAGGCGTGACCGATCCACTTGCATCGCCTCCTCGGCGGAAGGTACAGGAACAGATTGGAGAGGGTTCTGGATAAGAGGTGCCAGACGAGGAAACCGTTTGGCGCGACCAAGGTCCTTTTCTTGGCGTAGCTCTAGACGCCTCTCAGTATAACGCATGTCAATACGGGTGGCCAGCTGGATGAGTTCAGACAGGGTAGCAGGAATTTCTCGTGCGGCCAGCACATCCTTGACGTGGCTGGATAGGCCCTTTTTAAAGGTCGCGCAGAGGGCCTCATTGTTCCAGGAGAGTTCGGAGGCCAGGGTGCGGAACAGAATGGCGTAATCGCCTACTGAAGAATCTCCCTGTAAAAGGTTCAGGAGAGCCGTCTCGGCAGAGGAGGCCCGGGCTGGTTCCTCGAAGACATTGCGAACTTCAGAAAAGAAAGCTTGAACTGTAGCAGTGGCAGGATCGCCACGGTCCCAAAGCGGTGTAGCCCAGGCTAGGGCCTTGTCAGATAGCAGGCTAACCACGAACGCCACCTTAGACCGTTTGGAGGGGAACTGGTCAGACAACATCTCCAGATGGAGGGAACACTGGGATAGGAACCCTCGGCATAGCTTAGGATCCCCATTGAACTTGTCAGGAAGGGACAGGCGGACTCTAGCAGCAGCAACTCGTGGAGGAGACATAGGAGCTGGCGGTGGAGACGGTAGAAGCTGCTGTAGCATAGCAGTCAACTGCGCCAATTGCTGTCCCTGTTGAGCGACCACCGTGGTCAGATCCGAGAGGCTTGGCAGAGGGACCTCAGCGGGATCCATGGCCGGATCTACTGTCACGTACCGGGTACGGCGGGGAACAGGAGGTGGATCACCTATGCCAATGGGGCGATAGCACGGGTTGTATTGGAGGACCGGTTCTAATGTTGCTACTGGTTTTCACCAGAGCCCGCCGCAAGGCGGGATGGACTTGTAGTGGCGGTAGCAACCAGGTCGTGTCTTCCAATAGCAACTCGACCCCACTGACAGCTGAGACAGGCGCGGTACACAAGGATTAGGCAGAGGCAAGGTCAAACGTAGCAAAGGGTCAAGGCAGGTGGCAAAGGTTCGTAGTCGGGGGCAACAGCAAAGGTCTGGATAGCCAGAAGGAGCAAAACACACAAACACTTTCACAGGGCACTAGGGCAACACAAGATCCGGCAGGGGCAGGAAGGGGAAGTGGGTTCATAAAGGTAACGGTGGATCATGATTGGACCAGGCACCACTTAATGTGCGCTGGCCCTTTAAGAGAAAGAAGAGCCGCGCGCACGCGCACCTGGAGAGAGGGGGACGAGCGCGCAGGAGGAGGCAGAGGACAGAGCCGGCGGGGACGGGTAGGCAGAGCGGGATGCGATCCACGGGCGGACCGGGGACGCCGCGTGGATCGCATCCCCGAGACAGAACAGCGCCTACGGCCAGGGAAGCTGGCCGGGGCGCTGCAGGGGGAGAGACGCCGTGAGCGCTCCGGGATGGACGGGACACCCGGAGCGCTCGGCGTTACAGAAAGGTAATAACTAAGTTTGCAAAGGTGCTCTCAAAGTGGATTTATATATCCTTTGTGGCTATTAAGTAATATATTTAAATTCAATAATCTTTTTATTCATTTTCTTTACACACATATATACAAAATACCCTTTCACATTCCAAATACACCCGATCCAGATACATCTATTCCCTAAGCACACATAAAAAAAAAAATGAGTAAATAAATAAATTGAGGGCCAAAATTATATTTTCTCTCTCTCTCTCCACGCCCCCCTTAAATTAACAGCAGGGATCAATATAAGCAACTCCTCGTCTCCCCTCCCCTATCTCCTAAAAAAAAAAAAAAAACATCTCAACCTTAATCCAATAATTCCCTCCAACCTGACCAAATGGCTTCGAACCTCCCTAGATTATTTCTATGTAAGTAAATATATTATTTGTATCCGCCATTTCTCCACCGTTGTAGGGTATTTAGATTCTGGGCTATAATTTTCCGTGCTTGAAACAAGCATCTCGCTATTGTAATATAAGTATTATTTGATATACTAGTTTCCTTTACTATATTTAATAAACATATTCTGGGATCCAATACTAAGTTTATTGGGATATAAGCAACCGATTGCTGTGGTTGTTGCAACCCCGCGCTTGGAGTATGTTTAGAACCAAATATCAGTGTACTGTAATCACCAATATTTATAAAAGTATAAATGTGCAATATTTTTATTTGCAAATATATTTGCAAGATAAAGTGCAATTAAATAAAAATAATATTATTGAGCAGCTCCCTATGAAAATCAACGTGATTTTGTGATATTGGTTATGTGGTACAGTAGGGGCGCTAATTATTTTACACAACTTAATATAATTAAATATGTGTATTAGTGGGTAAAGATTGTTGCCCTCTAATTAAGTACTTAGAGCGATCTGCCTATTAGTGAGTAAATTGTGCATGGAATTATGGTGCTAGAAAATCTTGTTTCCCAAACGTACCGTAGTGAGAAAATAATAACCTGGTGATAATAAATTTTAGTATGAAAGATTAATCAATATATGTGGCTACTAGCCCAGTTAAGTATAATAGTGTTAGTGCATCCAATAAAACACTCTAGTGTCCAAGTGGCAATTAGTGCTGTGTTGCCACTGGATAATGGATATACGGTGGTGCCCCACCGCACAGTGCCTACTAAATATAATTGATGTGTAAGATTAGCCATATCTCCACATACGATAATGATAGTATATCAATTATTATGTGCACTCCAAAATGCATATAAAACTAGAAATTATCACCATGAACACAGTTCCAAATTAGTAGTGCCTCTATATAAATGTTCAAACATAAAAAAATATTTGGTGATTATTTGAAAAACCATCCATAATGATCTACATCCAACAATATATATATATAGGAATAAAAAACTTTTTGTATTTGAAGAAAAAGTTTGTGACACCAGTTCTTTCTGAAAAAATGTAATAATTCACTCCTGCTGGAATCGCATGAAAACCATCACCACAGAATTCTTCTTACACCCAAAGTGAAAGCCAGGAAAGTTTGGATGGCCGCTTACCAGATGTAGTTGATTGCTTTAATTAAAAAGCAATCAAATGCGCTTATACAGGATTGTGCCTGTTCACAGAAAACACCCCTACTCTAGGCAGCTCTTCCTCCTCACAGATCAGCTCAAATACATTGGATACATAGGTGGGAGCAGAGAGAAACACACCTCATAGCGTAATCTTGTTTTATTATAAAACTGAATATAAAATACAACAGCCAAATGGCTACTTACATTCCTCGGTGCCTACCCGGCACTGGGGCTGCTTGCTTTGTAAAAACCGTGGGTAGGAGAATCATTCCCTTGTGGTTTTCCTGTTGAGCTCCGGCGTGCGTTCCACTCGCTGCTGCCTCTGAGCCAGTCAAACAGGAAGTCCGGGGAGTACTACATATAGTGATCAGGTACCGCCTCCGACGTACGTTTCGTGGTGTCACGTCTTCAGGGTGGCGTACCTGATCACTGGTAAAGCCTGATTATATGCTGCTACTCATTAGCCGACCAGCCAATGAGGAGCTAAGTTGTGCGCAGCCTCAGTCCCGACTAGACTACCAGCGCGGACCCGCCGCTCACACATAATTAATACATTTAAAAACAACATGAATCTCAACCCTTTTAGTTTATTTGACTAGGAATTCCAAGGTATAATTATTATTAAGGGATCTGATAGCTATTTCTATTTATTGGGGACTACTACACTTTCCATTAGTGCTCTGTGTATGTCATATTTAATTATATATTAAGTAATCCCTTACTCAGTACATTAGTTATCTTATTCTTTAATTGGTTTGTATTATTTTTCTAGCCCGGATCATAACTTTTGTTTATATAATTTGACAATAGTGCCATTTATTAGTTTAAATGGGACTAGTAATAAAAAACAGATTGCTGTTATAAAATATATATTAAATAATGAGTTAAATGTGTAATTCTCTTGTGGTCCACTAGATGTCTCTCTTAATGTTTTTCTAATGGTTTTAGGAGCTTCGGTTCTTTTTATCTTATATTCTATGGTGGTACTGTTTCAAAATTTAGCCCCCTCTATAATTTGCTGTATACGCACTCATTACATTGAGGGATTCCCCAGAGGAAATATATTTGTTTTATGACTTTAGGGGCTTTTATGTGTGAAATTGTTTACTTGTCCAGGGTATTTTTGCATTGGCATGAGTAAAAACAACTTATTTTACAGATGTTGCAATTCATTTTTTGGGGATATTATTCATTGGACAGATAACAATTTAGGTCCAATTCAATATTCATCCCCATTGGTTGCATTGAGCCCAATGTGTACAACCACTTAGTTTCATTTTGGGATATTGCTTTTTTCATATCTGTTCCTCGCCAGTGTCTAGACACTCTATCTATCCCATAAAACTTACACTGAGTATGATCACTATTGTGATATTTTTCAAAGTGTCTCGACACACTATGATTAGGGAATTTTTTCTTTATATTTGCCAAGTGTTCATTAATGCGTACTTTAAGTTGTCTAGTGGTGCGACCCACATATTGCATAGGGCATGGGTATTCTAACACATAAGTGACATGGTCAGAGTGGCATGTAATTAGAGGCTTGATTTTATGTGTGTTTTTGGTTACATGTGATTGGAAGTGAGTTATTTTCTTAGGGGTCCCTGGCTGTCTGATCAGTTTGCATGCTTTGCACCTAGTGCAATAATGGAAGCCTGAACCCTCCAGGAATGTAACCAACTTTCTAGGGGGGTCTGGCACGTTGTGAGCTATTTTGTTACGTAAGCCGGGGGCTCTTGTATATATAAATTTTGGTTGTTTTGAAATACTTGACTCTAGGTCTTTATCTTGTCGTAAAATGGGCCAATATTTTTTGAAAATAGCTTCTACCTGTCGGTACT
Organism: Lithobates sylvaticus; assembly: GCA_028564925.1. Lineage (NCBI taxonomy): Eukaryota > Metazoa > Chordata > Amphibia > Anura > Ranidae > Lithobates > Lithobates sylvaticus. Next base: position 169,019,062 of record CM053027.1, on the reverse strand, counting down.
GTCTATTGTAACCTGTGATAAATGCTAAGGAGCCTTTGGACTCAGATTTTACCTTAGTTGTTAGTAGGGAGTTCCTATCTATTTCTGAAACCTGTGAGATTGCTTTATTAAGGGTGTCTCGTTTGTAACCCTTCTCTACAAACCTTTCGGTTAACACCTGTGCTTGTTCCTTAAAGTCACTTTCTGAGGCGCAGTTACGTTTGAGGCGCATGTATTGGCCTTTGGGGATAGCTCCTATCCACCGTGGGTGGTGGCAGCTGCTTGTTGGCACATACCCGTTACGGTCTGTTGCCTTAAAGAACGTTTTTGTAATAAATTGTTCCTGCTTTATGGTGATGGTGAGATCCAAGTAGTTAACCTCTTTGCCCAAATGCTCGGTGGTGAACTTTAAACCATAAGTGTTGGTGTTCATAACTGCTAGGTAATCTTTAAACCCATCTAAAGAGCCTCTCCAGAATAAAATTATATCGTCTATATATCTTTTATAGAACGTAAGTGACTTGTTACGTTTGAAGAAAATTGTTTCTGACTCCTACTTATTCAAAACTATATTGGCCACGCTTGGGGCATAGCGTGCCCCCATAGTGACGCCCCCTATTTGGTTATAGTACTCACTATTGGCCCAGAAAAAATTGTTGCTCATTGTCAGGCTTAACCCTTGGACTAAATGGTTAATCTGAGCTTTTTTTAGCTTAGAATCTTTAGTTAGGGCCCACTTTATTGCTATTTCGGCATCTGAATGTCTGATATTAGTATATAGTGATTCTATATCTACTGTAATCATAGTAGTGTTAGATGTAGCTTTTAGTTCTTGAAGCAAGACTATCAGTTCACGACTGTCCTTCAAATATGATGGACTTAATGAGACTAATGGTTTGAAGAAACAGTCTAAGTATTCTCCCATTCGGGAGAACAAGGAGTTTATTCCGCTTATAATTGGGCGCCCCGGAGGTTTTTCTTTATTCTTATGTATTTTCGTGTCAGATATAAGATTGGAGTTTTGGGGGCGAGCGGAATCAGATACTCTGCCTCCTTTTTATTCAAAAACTGTCTTTGCACTCCTACCATTACCCAATCCGTTAGTAATATTTTTAATCTGGAAGTGGGATCCCCTCTAAGTTTTTGATAGGTGTTAGAGTCTCCCAACTGTCTATTCATTTCACTGTAATAATATTCTCGTGTCATAACAACTAGTCTCCCTCCTTTATCTGCCGCACGGACAACTATTTGCTTATTATCCCCAATCTTCTTAATGCCTTCCCATATTTTTGCCGTGTCTGCATATTTTTTTATTTCCATATTCCTAATATCATTTTGTACCATGTTTTTGAACACTTCTATATGATGGTGTTTTCCTTTTTGAGGGTTAAATGTAGAATTATTTCTTAAATTGGTATGTGTATAGGGATGTACCACCTGAGATGCTCCCTCTGTTACAGTTTTATTGGCAAAATGTTTTTTTATGTTAAATTTTCTCACATACTTTTCTATGTCTATAAATAATTCAAATTTATCCGCATTTTTGCTTGGTGCGTATTTGAGTCCTTGATTGAGTACCTCTAACTCTCTATCAGTAAAAAGCACATCTGTTAGGTTAAAAAGTCCTTGGTTTAATTGTCCCTTTTTCTTTTTCTTTCGCCCTCGTCCTCTTTTTCCTCTCGGTCTACTGGATCCTGTAGCACCTGAGGGGATCTGGGTGGAATACGATAGGATTCTTTCCATCCCCTCCATTCCCCCCCTTGGTATTGGTTGGGGTATTGGTTTTGATAGGGGCCTGGTCTCCCTCTAAAATTACCTCTAAAAGATCCTCTCGGTGGCCTCTGAGGATATTGATTGCGATCTGGGCCATAGTAGTTGTATTCCATTGGTCTATTATCCAACGGTCCGTACCTATTGTAGGTTGATACTGGATAAGGGGATGGGTAAGGATACCCATTGGAAGGAGCATGGTTAGATCCTTTATAGTTCCCGGCGGTTTCCCCCCTAGGGGTTTGGTAACTGGTTTTTGGGTGCTAGGTGCTCTAGCTGATACTAAGTTTATACCCAGTATATTATTTATATTTTTAATTATATCCTGCCAATAACAATAAAGCTTGGGGCACCTCCATAGCATATGCACTAAGTTGGCCGGTGTACCTTTACATCGTGGGCATAGAGGGGATTCCTTACATTTCCATCTAAACAGTTTTTCTGGAGTATAATATAACCTATGTAAAATAAACAGTTGTGTTAATTTTTGGGTCGGGGACAATGAGACCTGTAATACCGCTGAGAGTGCCTCCTCCCACTGTATATCTGAAAGAGGACCTAAATCTCGCTCCCATTGTATCCTCACTGGTGTTTTATTTTTTACATTAGTTTTACTATTCAGTAACTGGTACATTTTTGATATAAAGGCTTTTTTCTTCCCTTTTCTTTTAAGTAATGCTATAATTTTTGAGTTATTACATTTAAATTCCGAAATATGTGACTGAACCTGTATGGCATGTCTAAGTTGCAAGTACTGGAAAAATCTTTGTCTTGGTATCTCGAATTCCTCCGAGAGTTGGGCAAAAGATTTTATACTATCCTTCTGAAATAATTGCTTCAGAAACCTAAGACCTTTATTCTGCCAAAACTCGAACCCACTTAATTTCTGTAATTCTACATAGTTTTCATTGTTCCATATAGGAGTCAGAGAGGTGAAACCTGTGATGTTCATAATCTGTTTCATTTCCTGCCATACATTAGAAAATAATCTACCTGACTGGAATTTTTTATCGCCCTGGATGTTTTTTGTCTACAGCGTGGATAGCAATGTATATCCTCTACCCAACGGAAGAAGTAGTCTCTGTATAGGGTCCTCTTCCCTCATTACTGACCACCCAAAGAACTGTTGTATCTGTGATGCCAGAAAATAATTCTTTGGATGAGGTATCCCAAGTCCTCCTTGATCTTTGGGTAACATTAGAGTTGTTAATTTTATGCAGGATTGTTTTTTCCTCCAAATGAGTTCCCCGAAACAGAGATTCTATCCTACGGAACCAGAACTTTGCTATCCACACTGGATTTCAATTATGAAAAACATACAGTAGCTGCAGTGCCCAAATAATTTTTACCAAATTTGCTCTACCTATTACCGTTAATGGAAGTGTACACCAACTCCGACATTTATCTTTAAGTTTGGATAATAGTGGTTTAAGCTTCAGGTCTATATAATCCCCTACATTTCGTGTTACCTCTATTCCCAGGTACTTAATTTTATGATTTATTTTAATTTGTTTAGCACAATCTGGTAGAGTAATAGCCTCATTATGTATGGGCCTTAAAACTGATTTTCCCAAGTTAATACGAAATCCGGAGATTTGACCAAATATACTTACAAGGGGCATCAATTGCTCTAAAGATTTTGTATGATCCCCAAAAAAATAAGGGCATCATCTGCGTATAACGCTATTTTTCTTCTCTCCCTATGCGTTGAAAGCCCCTTATCCCCTCAGACTGTCTGACTGCCAAAGCTAGTGGTTCAATTGCTAATGCAAACAGAAGAGGGGACAGAGGGCAGCCTTGTCTCGTACCCCAGGACAGAGGGAAGGTTGGTGACATACTGCCATTCATCCTTAGCCTCGCTTTCGGTTCTTTGTATAGTAATTTTAACCAGGATATAAAACCTGGTCTAATGCCGAATGCTGGTAATACTACCCATAAATATTCGCATTCGACCATATCGAATGCCTTTTGGGCATCTAATGACAAAATGGCAGCGGTCTCCCACCGTCCCCATGCATCTGTAGGTTCAGAAACAATCTACGGATATTTACTGCTGCTGTTCTTGCGGGGATAAACCCTGTTTGATCTTCATGTATTAAGTTGTTTATAAATCTCGAAAGCCTATTGGCCAATACTCTTGCTAGACTTTTAAAATCAGATGTTAGAAGAGATATAGGGCGATAGGAGTCTGGTTTTAATGGGTTTTTACCTGGTTTTAGAATTACAATTATTATGGTTTCCATCATAGATTTAGGTAGTTCCTGAGAGATATAAGCTTCATTTAACACCTTCAAAAGTTCTGGAAGCAAAATTTTTCCATATATCTTATATATCTCCACAGGAAGACCGTCCATCCCTGGCGCTTTATTATTTTGAATTTGCCTTACAGCTTCTTCCAACTCAGTCAGTGTTATTCTGTTATCTAAAATTTCACTGTTGGTTAAATTTAATTTTGGTATAGTTAGTTTGGCCAGGAATTCTATTGTTTTCCCTCTCGTATTAGTTATTTCAGATCTGTATAACTGTGAATAAAAATCAACAAATGTTTCTTGGATACGTTCAGTGTCGTACAACACACTACCCTTCTTACCTTCAATGGCAACTATATTAGGGGAGCCTTCCTGATTACGTGCTATCATCGCCAGCATATGCCCTACTTGTTCCCCCATTTCATAGTGTTTCTGACTCTGCATAAACCTGTTGTTCTCTGCCTTTATTGTTACCAAATTTCTATAGATCTTCTGGGCTTCCTGCCACACAAATTGTTTCTCTTCTGTAGGAACTAACATAAATTCTTCTTCTGTTTGTTTAACTTTTTTAATAGCCGTATCCTCCCTTAATCTAGTTGCTTGTTTAATTTTAGAAATTTCTTTAATAATTATACCTCTTAAATATGCTTTCATTGCATCCCAGATTACTAATGCTGAGGTTGATCCCTTATTGTTTTCAAAAAAATCCAGAAATACTCCTTCCAATTGTGTCTGCTCTCTGATCAGAGAGAGCCATTGTGGATTTACTTTCCAGATTGGTTGAATCGATTGTTCCTTCCATTTCATTGACAAAGTCAATGGAGGGTGATCAGAAAGTCCCCTTGCTTCATACTGCACAGATTTTGCCCAGAGAATGAGGTTACTATTGCCCAAAGCCATATTGATCCTTGATAACGACCTATGTGATGATGAATAGCATGAGTATTCTTTTGTTTCTGGAGCTCTTAGTCTCCATATATCCATTAGTCCCACTTCATGTATCTGGCTAGCTAATCTTGTTACCCCTCCCTTCCCAGTGCTCCTTTTATTTAGCCTATCCATCTCTTCATCTAATATATTATTAAAGTCCCCGACTATTAATGTTGAAACATTTGGCCATTGTGCCATTTTCTCAAACACCTTTTTTAGTACATCATCCTTATATGGGGGGGGGGGGGGGGGGGTGTACACATTCACCAAAAAAAAAAAACATTTTTCCATTTATAGTACAAAGTAACATCAAATATCGTCCCTCAGAATCCCTAATACATTGATTACAGGAGAATCCAATAGAGCCGGAAATTAAAATACTAACGCCCCGAGAATAAGTGGAGTACATAGAATGAAACTCATACTTATATTTGAATATTCTAAACATTTTTTCATCCTCTTTCCCCATATGGGCCTCCTGCAAGCAAAGTATTGTAGGATTATAAAGTTCCATTAATTCCTTTACTGCCAATCTTTTTTTTCTCTCTCCCAATCCTCTAACATTCCATGACATCATATTAATTTTACTTATCTGTGACAACATCCCTACTTATATAAAAAGTAAAAGAAGGGAAAGAAAATAACCCAATCCAGGAAGAAAGACAAGGAGGGATGGGAAAGGAGGAGAAAGAAGATAGAGGTAAAGGGAAGGAAGGGCAAGGAGAGATGGAGAGAGGGTAAAAAAAAACCCACCCCCCCTCAAACACAATCCCACTCTCACTAAATGCAACCTATTAACAACCCCTCCCTCTCATACTTCTCTTCATCCTCCCAACTCAAACCCCATTCACCCTCCCATCTGCATCTGGATCCCACCATATACAGCTGATTGCCCCGCCCTTTGGGTACCAAATCAACTGTATATCTCATGTCCACACGGGACACATACTGGGTGCCCATTGTAACCACCTTCGATATTCCTTCTGTACCGTATGTCCTTCTCAATTAAGAGAAAGGCCAAAAAAATAAAAAATAAAATAAAAAAAACATTTGTAAAGACTGAATATGAACCTATGGGGTCTCACCGTACACGGACTAGTACCCCCCGAATAATTCTTTCACCCTCCTACCCCAATTTCTTTTGTTTATTTGCCAGCCATATTTTAACTACGTCAGGAGAATCAAAAAACTGTACGCCCTCTCCATCTGTAACTCGTAGTTTTGCTGGATATAGCATTGAATATTTAACCTTTAATTCCTGTTCCTTTGCATGTTTGTCACACTTAAGTGTTTCGGAACATCAAACCAATTTAAACAATAGTCAAGGACAACACAATTAAACACAAAATGCAATTTGTAAATGAAGGTGTTTATTATTAAAGTTGAAAAAAAATCCAAACCATCATGGCCCTGTGTGAAAAAGTGATTGCCCCCCTTGTTAAAACATACTAAACTGTGGTTGTCCACACCTGAGTTCAATTTCTCTAGCCACACCCAGGCCTGATTATTGCCCACCTGTTCACAATCAAGGCATCACTTAAATAGGAGCTGCTTGACACAGTAAGGTCCACCAGAAGATCCTTAAAAGCTACACATCATGGCGAAGACATGGAACAGTGGTGAACCTTCCCAGGAGTGGCCGCCCAAAATTACCCCAAGAGCGCAGCGACGACTCATCCAAGAGGTCACAAAAGACCCCACAACAACGTCCAAGGAACTGCAGGCCTCACTTGCCTCAGTTAAGGTCAGCATTCATGCCTCCACCATCAGGAAAAGACTGGGCAAAAATGGCCTGCATGGCAGAGTTCCAAGGAGAAAACCACTGCTGCGCAAAAAGAACATCAAAGCTCGTCTCAATTTCTCCACAACACATCTTGATGATCCCCAAGACTTTTGGGACAACATTCTGTGGACCGATGAGACAAAAGTGGAACTCTTTGGAAGGTGTGTGTCCAAGTATATCTGGCGTAGAAGGAACACTGCATTTCAGAAAAAGAACATTATACCAACAGTAAAATATGGTGGTGGTAGTGTGATGGTCTGGGGCTGTTTTGCTGCTTCAGGACCTGGAAGACTTGCCGTGATAAAAGGAACTATGAATTCTGCTGTCTACCAAGAGATCCTGAAGGAGAATGTCCGACCATCTGTTCGTGTACTCAAGCTGAAATGAACTTGGGTTCTGCAGCAGGACAATGATCCTAAACACACCAGCAAGTCCACCACCGAATGGCTGAAGAAAAACAAAATGAAGACTTTGGAGTGGCCTAGCCAAAGTCCTGACCTGAATCCTATTGAGATGTTGTGGTATGACCTTAAAAAGGCCGTTCATGCTCGAAAACCCTCTAATGTAACTGAATTAGGACAATTCTGCAAAGATGAGTGGGCCAAAATTCCTCCAGGACGCTGTAAAAGCCTCATTGCACGTTATCGCAAACGCTTGGTTGCAGTTGTTGCTGCTAAGGGTGGCCCAACCAGTTATTAGGTTTAGGGGGCAATCACTTTTTCACACAGGGCCATGATGGTTTGGATTTTTTTTCAACTTTAATAATAAACACCTTCATTTACAAATTGCATTTTGTGTTTACTTGTGTTGTCCTTGACTATTGTTTAAATTGGTTTGATGTTCCGAAGTGTGACAAACATGCAAAGGAACAGGAAATGAGGAAGGGGGCAAACACTTTTTCACACCACTGTATATACGTCAGCAGAATGGCACGGGCAGGCAAAACCACGTACAGGTACGTGGCCCTTTAAATGCCTGCCCGTGGGTCGCGAGCTCCGTGACCCCGGCCGCGGGGGACCAGCGGACCCGATCGCCGCTGGTGTCCCGCGATCGGGTTACGGAGCTGAAGAACGGGGAGAGGTTTGTGTAAACAAACCTCTCCCCGCGCTTCCTACTCTGCCTGTCATTGATTGGCTGTTCCCGGTCATCGGGAAAGCCAATCAATGACGTCAGACGTCAGCCCCGCCCCCTAATGTAAAAAACACAACACACGTCAGAGCCCATAACCCCTCCCCTCCCCCTAGTGGTTAACTCTTTCACTGCAACTGTCATTTATACAGAAATCAATGCATTTAAATAGCATTGATTTCTGTATAAATGACAATGGTCCCAAAAATGTGTCAAAAATGTCCGATGTGTCCGCCATAATGTCGCAGTCACAATAAAAATCGCTGATCGCCGCCATTACTAGTAAAAAAAAAAAATATTAATAAAAATGCTATAAAACTATCCCCTATTTTGTAAACGCTATAACTTTTGCGCAAACCAATCAATAATCGCTAATTGTGATTTTTTTTACCAAAAATATGTAGAAGAATACGTATCAGCCTAAACTGAGGAAAAAAAACGTTTTTTTATATATTTTTTGGGGATATTTATTATAGCAAAAAGCAAAAAATATTGCATTTTTTTCAAAATTGTCGCTCTATTTTTGTTTATAGCGCAAAAAATAAAAACCGCAGGGGCGATAAAATACCACCAAAAGAAAGCTCTATTTGTGGGAAAAAAAGGACGCCAATTTTGTTTTGGAGTCACGTCGCACGACCGCGCAATTGTCAGTTAAAGCGACGCAGTGCCGAATCGCAAAAAGGGGCCTGGTCCTTTGGCTGCCAATTGGTCCGGGGCTGAAGTGGTTAAACTTCGCCCTTTGCTTTTGAACTTCTACTGAAAAATCTGGATAAAAAGAAATCTTATGACCCTTGTACTCAATATTTCCTTTTTGTCTTGCCTTTGCTAAAATTATATCCCTATCTTGAGAATTTAGCAGCCTAATTATCAACGTCCTTGGTCGACTTCCCCCTGAAGGGGAGTAAGATGATATACGATGAGCTCTTTCTATTGTGAAGGATCTAGAAAAACCGTCCCACTCAAGAATATCCATCAGCCATTTTTCCACAAAAATAACAGGTGAACTTCCTTCTTCCTGTTCCAGTAGACCTAGTATATGAATATTGTTCCGTCTTTGTCTATTCTCCATACTTTCCATTCTCAAAGATTGTTCCTTCATCTGTATTTTAGACTGATGCAGATCCTTTTTTATTACAGGTATTGAATCCTCCAGTTCTCCCACTCTCATTTCTACTTCAGTTGTCCTTTCCACTATTCTCTGATTCTCCTGTCTCATACTTGTAATATCTCCTTTTAGTCCGACCATCTGATTTGTTAATGATAATAAGGAATTATTACATGCCTGTAATATATTTAACCTCTTTGCCGACCAGCAGCTGTCATTATACTGTGGCAGGTCAGTTGTCCTGCGCAAACTGCCATAGTTGTACGTCGGTCTCTGCAGGGAGGCTAGCATGCCTGCGTGCACCGCGGGGGCATGCCCACGGGTACCAGGAACTTGATGTCCGCCGGCGACCCACGATAGACGGTGTATAGAGGCAGAACGGGGAACTGTAAACAAGGCAATTCCCTGTTCTGCCTAGTGATATGTCAGAGATCTTCTGTTCCCAGTGATCGGCAACAGTGATCTCTGTCATGCCCTAGGTAGCCCACCCCACTACAGTTAGAACACACCCAGGGAACACAGTTAGCCCTTTGATCGCCCCCTAGTGTTAACCCCCTCCCTGCCAGCAACATTTATACAGTAATCAGTGGCTATTTTTAGCTCTGATCGCTGTATAAATGTCACTGGTCCAAAAAAAGTGTCAAAGGTGTCCGATCTGTCCGCCACAATATCGCAGTCCCACTAAAAATCGCAGATCGACACAATTTCTAGTAAAAAAATAAATCATAATAAAAATGCCATGAATCCATTACCTATTTTGTAGATGCTAAAACTTTTGCGCAAACCAATCAATATACGCTCATTGCGGTTTATTTTTTACCAATAATATATAGAACAATACATATTGGCCTAAACTGATGAAGACATTTTTATTTATTTTTTTAAATGTGGGAATATTTTTTATAGAAAAAATGAAAATAATGAAGCAATCAGCGCACACAAATAACAGATTTTGATATTTATTATAGCAAAAAGTAAAAAATATTGTTTTTTTTTAATTGTCAGTCTTTTTTTGTTTATAGCACAAAAAATAAATACTGCAGAAGTGATCAAATACCCCCAAAAGAAAAGCTCTATTTGTGGGAAAAAAGTACATACATTTTGTTTGGGTACAGCGTGGCACGATCGCACAATTGTCAGTTAAAGCGACGCAGTGCCGTATCGCAAAAAAGGGCCTGGTCATTAAGGGGGCAAATCCTTCCAGGGCTGAAGTGGTTAAATGAAATTTTGTGTGCCCGGAGTTCAGCTGTAAATTACATTTTGGAACATATTGCCTTTGATGCAATCTTGTACTGCTTATTAACAGGTACGTGGCAATGCAGAACCGAGTTTTCCAGTGGCTCATATGTTGTTTTTTTGTTTAAGAATGGGTTATTGAACAAATTATTGATTGCCCTTCTTTAAATTATTTCTTATGGGACATACATTCTGGCTTCTCGTGTATCTAGAAATGATTCACACTGTTTTATCAACTTCAGGATGATTAATTGGATAGACATAGTGCTTATTTGATTTGTTTGCAGAGACTCAGCTACTTCTGTAAGCATAAATCCTCAACATATTCTCACAGTGAACTCCTTCAGCAAAGCAAAAAATAAAGTTCAATTCATGTTTCAACGGAACATAAAAGGAAACTTGACTCTGCACTTTGAAATGTCTGCCAGCCTATTTAGAGGAGCGAGAACAGAGTGGATTATTTGATCTGTCTTCAGCTAGCACATCGAATGGGTCACGTAATCTTTCTTCAGCTGCTGTTTATGCCTACAAATGTGAAACATGTAATGTTACTTTAGTTCTGGGTGTATTATTCATTTAATTATAATATGATTTCAGAACACATTAGCATCACTGCATTTACTATTTTATTATTAGCGTTTTACAGTTACTTGCCAAAAAGTAATGTTTTTATTTAGGATGGTAAAGCACTGAAATGCAACATATTAACAAACTTGTTCACCTAAGAAGTCTGGAAAATAATGCCTCAATTAGCTTCTATTTTTAAGAATACAGGTTTCAGAATTTGAACAGAAGAAGCGACAGAAAACTGGCTGAAAATTCCATGCTGCAGGTCAAGAACTTCAGCAGATGTCAGGAGACATTGTTGATACTGTAACATCTCTAAGCATTTATTTATAATGAATATGGGGTTTTGCAAGACCGCCAATTTTTTTTTTACAGAGATCATGATTAGCAATTAATTTAGGCATAATTTGATGCCCTGCCATACACTTTTCAGCATTAATCTGTCAGACAACCTGAATTTGTTTCACTAAGGGTTTTGTACATATGCATATACTGTTTACTTATATATTTATATGCATGCTATCAGCTGTTACCCTGTCATTCATATACTAAGTGTGGTATTAGATAGTACATGTCCACGTTTGATCTGGCTATCACAGAAGTATATCAACAAAGATAATAATGCAGCGCCTCCAAATATATAATATTACAAACTTAAAGCTTATGCTATCAACACAGCATTCATAATGTGCAATAAGCATCCACAATATTAAAAAAATGATAATAAAAATAAATCAGTGTAAATAAAGCCCAATGCAAAAAAGTCGAAAATATGTGATAAATATCATCGCTAAGAAAGTGTCTTCCACCAGCTAACAAAAATCCTCTCCACCACACGTGAGCAAAAGAAATAAAATGCACTCACTGACATTAAAGCTACCACAGAAAAGCAGCAACATGCTCATTTGTGTCAACAGGATCCTTCACGCATTGGTCAACCAACTCCATTCTCGCAATGGGGACACCCGCAGTACCACTTCTCACTACTGGGGACAGTCAGAAGGTTTGCTAGATACTGTCTGGGAAAAAAGCACTCACCACATGAAGCCACAAGCAGGGGACCACGCTTAGTGTAGTTGATTTAATAAAAAGTATACATTCCAGATAAAAAAGTAAAAGGCTTCATCTGCTTGCAAGTAAAACGATTGTCATGACAAAAAAACAGCGCACTTACAAAGAGATCCCCCAGTTCCAAGCATGGAAGTGGCAGGGAGACGTCAGCATGTAGCTCCTGCCCCAACGAGTTTCATGCAGATGCACGTCTTCAGGGGATGCTAGTCCATCACAGAATAATGACTGAAATATCTGATGGAAGCCATGAATGTAAATGACATACACACTTGTTTTCACAGAAAGACGTCAGCAAAAAAAAAAAAAAAAAAAAAAAAAATTAACTGACAAAATACAAATTAAATTAAATTATACCCAAAAGAGGAAAACAAGGGAAAAAAACACACAAGATATATTAAACTAAATAAAATGAAACTACTCCAAAATAAAAGCACATCTCATAAATGAAATTTTTTTTTTTCCCAAGAACATTTTGCTAAGGCATCCTAATGATTTGTGGGTAAAAATGTTGATGTGTGTATTCCTTAGTGCCCCTTATAGGAACAAAAGACCAAAATTAGGTATTTTTTATATGTTAAAGTGGTTGTATAGTAATTTTTTTAACTTTTACCTACAGGTGAGCCTTATTACTATACAACCACTTTAACATAAAAGACAATAAAAACTATTTTGCCTAAACCTTTATGGTTTAGGAGATATTCCCCTTGCAATGAGCCGCTGACAGCGGCGCATGGGCTCCGGGGATTCTCGGCTGAAAGTCCGGCAGACGCCAGACCTTGCCGGAACATCGCGGCTCTGGCCACTCACAGCGCCGGAGCCGCGATACCCGGAAGACACTCTGAGGGAAAATGTCAGCTCCCTCGGTGTGGACCGGGTGAGATACCGACGTCTCGTTCAGAGGTAAGTATTTCATAATGAGCTAGTATGCGGTGCATACTAGCTCATTATGTATTTTCCCTTACAGGTGTAGAAAAAAAAAAGTCAACGGGTTTACTACCGCTTTAAGATTTAGATGTTCTATACTCAGGCAAACCAGGACCACAAACTACGCAAGTATCTGTGAAGAATAAGTCCAATGTTTTCAGGGATCGTGACCTCAATGAGCACACATTTTTGCTGGCACATGTGGACTGTGATGTCTACCTTAAATACCTAAAAATGCTCATGCTGTGTTCATTTCCTTAAGTAAATCAGCCAGCTCTTGCAGCAGTGTAAGCAAAGCATAAGGGTCATACTGTGCAAGTATATGATGCAGGTAGAGCAGCACTTTGTACAAACTCTGTTTTATCAAGCTGCTCAAAGGATGTCAAGCTAAGGGCAGTATTGTCCTTTTCTATACAAATCAGATGAAAGAGGTTAATAAGTCACAGAAGCTATCAGCAAGGGCACAGCATTAAACAAAATAACAAAAAAAATCTAAAAAGTGATTGTTTGTATTCAGTTTATATGGAAGCCAAGGGAACACAGTATTCAAAATACCCCCAAGCATATTTACAAGCTATGCATGAATATAATTCACCACATACACCCAATGACATAGAGGCAGATAGAACGCAGTTCCCACATGCAAAATAAAACAAAAGGTGTACAGAATTCTTTGCACTTACGTGAAATAAAGAATTACAAAGGTATATCTATACAACATTTTTATTTATTTATTATTTATTTTTAATGCCTATATTTTTCCCTTTGCCCATGGATTTCATATTCTGTTTACTTTACTTTATTTTGTACATCAAGTATTTTTTTTTTGCTCTGCTTTCTGTTACTTACAGTTCTAAGAACAAATTAGGTCTGGAGCCCCATGGCTGTAGGAATGTCATATACTTGAGTCGATAATCAGAGGATATCTTTCGTGGGTCCATTAGTGAGGTTAACAAGCAGAATCGTATTGGCTCTTTTTGAGAATTTAAACAGTTGTACATCTAAAAGCTTTATGTGATGCCATTGGTTGAAAAAGTAGTAATCCTTCAATTTTTATAAGCAAATATAAGAGTCTTAGGGATCATTGGCATTTATGTGCTGTGGCAATTCACTAACAGTGGTCCTGATGCACACAAACATATAAACAGTAGTGGTGATGCACCCTCTTTATTGCACTTTACAATGCACATGCCATTCCTTGTAGGGGTGTATGTTGGAAAAAAGAGTCATATCCTACTTAGATTGCAATATTGTGTACTAACAGTCCCACTTAATATACTTAACCACTTTCAGACCGGACCATTTTGCTGGCTTAAGACCAGACCACTTTTTGCGATTCGGCACTGCGTCGCTTTAACTGACAATTGCGCAGTTGTGCGTCATGGCTCCCAAACAAAATTGACGTCCTTTTTTCCCCACAAATAGAGCTTTCTTTTGGTGGTATTTGATCACCACTGCTGTTTTTATTTTTTGCGCTATAAACAAGCAAAGAGCGACAATTTTGAAAAAAAAACATTATTTTTAACTTTTTGCTATAATAAATATCCCCCAAAAATGTATAGAAAAAACATTTTTTTTTCCTCAGTTTAGGCCGATACGTATTCATCTACATATTTTTGGTAAAAAAAATTGCAATTACTGATTGGTTTGCGCAAAAGTTATAGCGTTTACAAAATAGGGGATAGTTTTATGGCATTTTTATTAATATTTTTTTTTTACTAGTAATGGCGGCGATCAGCGATTTTTATTGTGACTGTGACATTATGGCAGACACATCGGACATTTTTGACACATTTTTGGGACCATTGTCATTTATACAGCAATCAGTGCTATACAAATGCACTGATTCCTGTGTAAATGACACTGGCAGTGAAGGGGTTAACCACAAGGTGGCAGTGTAGGGGTTAAGTGTGTCCTAGGGGTGTGTTGCTAACTGTGGGGGGCGTGGCTGTGTTGTACACATCACTGATCTCTGCTCCAATCACAGGGAGCAGAGATCAGTGACACTGCTGCTAGGCAGAACGGGGAGATGCTTGTTTACTTTAGCAGGTATCCCCATGGCGATCGAGTCTGTGGGACCCGCGACTGGACTCACGGAGGTCGCGACCGGCACGCGTACGCGATGGTACGGTGTCAAATTTAAAGGGACGTACCTGTACGCCCATTTGCCTGTCCGTGCCATTCTGCCAACGTATATGTGTGTGCGCCGGTCTGGAAGCGGTTAAAGAGTGACTCCACTTTTGTTGAGAAAAAAACATTCCCCTCTGGGTGATCTATGTACATTACATGGATGTTAACATACATTGCTGCAGAGTTCTACCTTTTGTTATTCTGAAGAAACCCCTGTGTGTTTCTCTGTGTCAATGTGTAGAGTGAATCTGTATGGGAGCGGTTTCATAATTATCAACCAGCTACTGCACCTGCAGATCTCTAATGAGGAAAATTGCAGGGGGTGAATCCCTTTAGCCCTGATTTCTTATTCAGAGTATCTCACCAAAAACCAGCATTTTTGTTGCTGGGGATGCCTGATATCTGACTTGTATCTTAATGTAGACTTCTGGGAAAATCAGTGAGCCAATCACACAAGCAGGACATGGTGTTTTTGGGGGATGTTCTGTACACATTCTGTGTACAGAACACCTCCAGGTAGCCATATTGCATTGCACTTTACACAACAGAAAATTATAGAGCTACAGATTGACAAGGAATGATAATTTTTAATAACATTCAATTACAATATAACTTGAGTTGCAATTATATTCGCTATATCATTTTTTTTTTATTTGCAATTTTTTTCCCACAAAAGTTACCCTTTAAGATGTCATAGCAGAAAGCACATTAACTTGTAACACAATACATGGTAATGCACAATTGTTTGAGTGTTAATAGTCCTCTGTGCTACTATGTACTAAAAGAGTGAAATAAATATGGTGAATATCCAAAGGTGACTTCAGGGGAATTGCTGCAATACCTAATGTGTTCACAACTAAATGTGCATAAAGTAAAATATGTATAAGTGGTCTTGTGCTATTCCTTCGTGAATAATAATCAGTGAATAAACATACAACATAAACGTGTCCAATAGTGTAAATAAACAAACAATCCAAAAAGCAAAAGTGATTGCTGTACAAACAAAATATAATGTCCTATAAGATGATGAAAATCACATATTCAGGTTACAACCGATGATCAGTTCTTTTATGGAATGCTCCCAAAAGTGGTTCCTCAAGGTAAGTCACATGAAGTGACGTAATGCATAGGGCGTGGTCGGAGAGAGGTGGAAAACGCTGTTGTTTTTACTATTCCATGCGCTTTTTATCTTGCTTTGATGTAAGCATGTTATCGTCTTTTAAATAAATGGATTTATTTTAAGCATATTACACTATTGGAGGCATATTGTCTATTTCCCCCCCCATATATGGAACTGGAGCCCTAGGAGCCTGGATCCTTGACTGTAGACGGAAGAGATACGGAGGAGGTTCCTGGAGGAAGGATCACTAGTTTTTGCGGCCCATTTTTTTACTCATTCGTTTTATTTTTATTTTATCTGAATATATTTTGTTCATGTTTGCAATAAATACTATGCTATGAGGCACTTTCATTGTTTATTGCCTTTGATGTTTGGTGATATGCAAACTGAATAATACCCATGAGAGGAAGAGAGAGGATTTTTTTTGGAGGACTTTATACAGATACCTGCAGTTATCATACATACCCTACTATTGAGATTTTTACAGCGGTGAGTGTGCACTGCAAAGGGGATGGTGGTCACAGGTTGGCGGTACTAACACGGATTTTGGCATGGTGTGTCACATAGGATTTTATGTGGATCATTTTTCACAGATGCTTCTACTGTTTCATAGCATTTCATTTTTATTTGAAGGGGTGATGGTTGCTAGCTGGTATCGGTAACGCGCAAGAACCAGAGCACACCTGGGTGTGATAAACTAAAAAAATATCATCTTTCCGGATGTACTTGTGAGCCCCAGATGCACACGACCTATAATTGTGGCTGGAGACGACAATCCCACCTTTGACATATAAAGCAAGATTGTGAGCTTGCTGCACGTAATTGAGCAGCCAGCATTTCTGGTGAGTTTTATATCCAGCTGGTTGGGGCATTTAAGGAACATCCAGACACTTGTTCTACTCACTGACTTTATTTATTTTCTGGATTTTGGATATTTGAAATTTACCCATAATAGGGACACTATATGCATATTGGACATTCTTTGCACTTTTATTGAATTTCATATGCACATCTGACATTTTTTACACTTATACATGGTGTCTTATCCAACAGCCAAGTAATAATGAAATGAAGTGTGGAATTTAGAACACAAATGCATAAATCCTCCAAAAATATACTCCAAACAATAATTATACTCCTGAATTCACTGCCGCACACGGTTTCTCAATTGGATAAATATTCTATTTATCTCCATCAGTAGGAGGTGACATCTTTAACATGGCTACTATAGTGTGGCTTCCTGCCTGTTCAGTTTCTGAATTACCAGCTTTTTTCCACTTAGCATACACAGTTTTTACTTTTGCCACATATTTAATTCATCTCTGCTAAGGAAGGAGCTGGCTTCTTAAACCAAAATAGTATTGCTAATAGAGCTAGGTTGATTATTTGGAGCTTAGAGAACATTAGATTATTGAGAATTATTGTGACAGCTGTCCTGTAGGTACTCTAAAAAAAAAAACGTCCAAAATATAAACAAAGACAATAGCAGCGTGGAACAGCTCTTGCCAAACCTTTTTTTCCTATTTGGGCATACATCTATACATTGTACTCATGTTTAAGGTAGCACCACCTAAAACAGAAGTGCAGTAGTACACAGCTAGTCATAGCAGACTGCCTTGGCAGAAATAATATGCCAGCAGCTATTTTAAATGGGCTGAGCTGCCCATGTGCAAGAAATCTTAGGGAGAGCATAGAGAGAGCTGACAATCTGCACAGGGAGAAATTAGGCACTTCATACATAAGGATAAATAATATCTTTAGGTGGGATTTCCCATTTTTCTGATATTCTAGACAAAATTATAACATTACTAACTTTCATTTATCAGAAGACTTATCTATTTTGAACAAATACCTGGTTGTGAATCCCTACCCACTCCACTGAAAACTAAACCAACCTGAAAGAAGAAAAAATAACAGGTAGTTTTCCCCCACCAAGGAACACCCTAGTCTGCTTTGAAAACTGGCATTATTCAGATGTCATAATACAGATTTTTTTCACCATTGGTTGTGAGACTACGTAAAAGGAGTCTCACTTTTGGTGTTTAATGTATTTCTGTTTTGGTGTCACACTTTGAGAATGAACCCGTCTGCACTTTTTATATTATAGACTTTTGTGTTGTCAGTATTTGTTAAATTTTTAGGTGGTATTTAGTAGGCTCTTGTTAATACAGCTACTTAGAGAAAATAAAATATTTCCTTGCTTTATATTCCTTATGTGTCCCACATTGCCCATTACTGTAGATGATAAAATGTGTAGTACATACTCTATTTCCCTTGGGATTTTAGAATGTTTTTCAATAGTTATTATTATAGTTAATAGTTATAGTTATTAGGATATTGTGGTGCTCAAGCTTATGAACTAATCTGGTTCCTTGTCATACTATCGAAAATGCACATGCCCATGCATGCATGCTTGTAAACTAGGGGCATTTTTGGTGGCAGGTTTGGCAGAGGAGACAGGTGCATGGCAAATACACATTAAGTACTTATTATATTATCATACATTGGCAGTTCACTGATTAGTAATGCAATCGATTGAATGCAATCACCTTGACTGACTAGGAATTTTCAGGGTGCTTGCATTTACTTGCTGTAGTATATGTGGTCTGAGTGAAGAAGCATATTAGAAGACCTCATAAACTACAGCAAATGGTACAAACACTCATCATAGCTCAGGAAGGGACACCTACTCATAAGTATAGGGATCATCAGGCCACAGAGGTATCTGAGCTCTCAGGGGAGGAGCAAATTATTAGATTTCAGAAGTGTTCAACCACTTACAGATAAATGCATATGTACTTATACCTAATGTATATAATTATTGCCCTCTCTTCTGGTATTATATTTTCAGCATTCATCTGTGAGCAACATAGCTGTTATATATTTGCATGATTGCAATTTTTGTCAAGTATGGTAAAAGTATTTTTAATTGCATTAGCAAGAAGAATTTGGTATACTAATTGTAGAGCACACATGAAGATCATTTATTTCAGAACGCTTGTATAATAAATCAATTGTAAAATGTTTTTGTAATGTGTGTTCATAAATAGTAGGCTGAATTATCTCTAAATAGCACTGTATTTGAAACTAAAATAATACAATTTAAAAATGCCCTATTTATAGCTATAAAAGGAATCGTTAAATAGACACAAAGATGTGCTAGATGCCAAGGGAACACAGTTACAAAAAACTTTAGTCACCATGAACCCTACTGCCATAAAAACCATGTAATATTAGAAAATATGCTAAATGCAGCCACATCCCAATGAGAAAGGGAATGACTTCTATCAACTTCAATCAATTTAGACAGATAATAGCAAACCTGCTACACCGATTGTCATGTGTCCCCAAAAAGCCTATTGGCCTTATATTTAGTAGACATGTGCATTCGTTTTCGTCCGAATGCATTTTCGTCCGAATTTCAGGTATTTTCGTTATCGTTTTAACAAACGATAACGAAAGTGCAGAATCCGAAAAACGAAAGATCCGACATAAACAAATGCTTTATTTTCATTTTCGTTGTGACAACAGTTCAATATAGATAGGAGATTCAACGCTGACAATAACAATCTGTGTCCGTTGAACCTGTGGTCGAATGTGCCTAACCTTAACTCTATTAGTCCAAGATTATTCTACATAGAGAGAAAAGATTTGACGTAGAGAGACAAGATTTGACTTAGAGAGGAAAGATTTGACGTAGAGAGAAAAGATTGCTGCTGGAATTTGGTGGAATTGCAGCTAAACTATAGAGTCATACAGTTTAGCTGCTCCGTCGAATCTTCTTTGAACATTCGACAGATGCCATAAGCCTTCAATGACAGATTAAACCTTAATTCATTTGGATTTTTGGACGAATGCAATTTTTTACAAAAAACTAAGTAAATAAAAACGAATTTCGGGAGTAACTAAATCAATTTATTTTTCGGACGAAAACTAAATTCCGAAACAAAATATTTCAGTGTGCACATGTCTAATATTTAGACTTATTTTCTTCCCATTCTCACAACGTTAGGATGTCAGTTTGGAAGATTTATATCACTGTTTTTTTCCCCCATTCTTTCACTAAAATTAATAAATTTTTTCCTCTCTAGTGAGGATTAGGGATGAGCCGAACACCCCCCCGGGTTCGGTTCGCACCAGAACCTTCGAACCGACCGAAAGTTCGCGCGAATTTTCGAACCCTATACGTTATAATGGACGCGAACGTTCGAAATCAAAAGTGCTAATTACAACGGCCAATATGCATGTTAATGTCATAAAACAGGTTTGGGGACCCGGGTCCTGCCCCAGGGGACATATATCAATGCAAAAAGAACTTTTAAAAACTAACGTTTTTTCGGGAGCAGTCATTTTAATGATGCATAAAGTGAAAAAAAAAAAGTGAAATTTTCCTTTAAATATGGTACCTGGGGGGTGTCTAAAGTATGCCTGTGAAGTGGCATGTGTTTCCCGTGTTTAGAACTGTCCTTGCACAAAATGACATTTTTAAAGGAAAAAAAGAAGCCATTTAAAACCACTTGCGGCTTTAGGTTTGTTCTTAAGTAGAATCTGAACAGGTACATTATGAAGTGTAGCTCCATCCCAAAAAAATCTATTTTTAAGCTTTTTGGAGAACATAGGGAGGGGTTATCACCCCTGTAACATTTGCTGTCTTTGCACATCTGTTCAGAACATGTCACCTCACTTTCCGTCCCAATGACAAATGTTTTTGGAAAAAGTGGGGTTTTAATTGAAACAAGGATTGGTGATAAAGTATCAGTAGAGAGGAGATACCTTTTTCCCAAATTAAATCTAACAGGATAGAATTTCCCTTCCTAGGGGTAGATTTCCTCTCACTTCCTGTTTTCTCTTTCCATTTGCAAGTAGGAGTCGTTTGTAAGTTGGATGTATGAAAGTAGGGGCCTGGCGTATATACTCTGCAGAAATTTGCCCTATTAGATGTTGGTGTAGCCACAAGACTGGTGGGCACAGGAATGGGCCCTGCTGTGAGTTAATAGATCAAGATTTGTAATTGCATGCACCTGTTGAACAGGGCAGAAAAATTGGGGGTGGTGGTGGTGGTGGTGGATGGTGTTGCCACAAGACTGTAAGCTCTCACAGTTACTCTTGGTGGGCGCAGGAATGGGCCCTGCTGTGAGTTATTAGATCAAGATTTGTAATTGCAAGCACCTGATGAACAGGGCAAAAAAATTGGGCCTTTGGCGGTGGTGGTGGACGGTGTTGCCACAAGACTGTAGGCCCTCATAGTTACTCTTGGTGGGCGCAGGAATGGGCCCTGCTGTGAACTATTAGATCAAGATTTGTAATTACCCGCCCCTGTTAAACAGGGGCTGAAAAATTGTGCCTTAGGCACTGGTGCTGGTGCCACAACACTGCAACCCCTCACAGATACTGTACTTGGAGCACAGCAGTCACACGTGTTGCGAAGCATTTTTTTAAAAAATTGTAAGTACACGCCCCTGTTAAACAGGGGCTGAAAAATTGTGCCTTAGGCACTGGTGCTGGTGCCACAACACTGCAACCCCTCACAGATACTGTACTTGGAGCACAGTGTTGCGAAGCATTTTTT
The DNA here is from genome assembly GCA_028564925.1 of Lithobates sylvaticus. Lineage (NCBI taxonomy): Eukaryota > Metazoa > Chordata > Amphibia > Anura > Ranidae > Lithobates > Lithobates sylvaticus. The sequence continues at coordinate 168,997,501 of CM053027.1, read as the reverse complement.
TATAAAAATTGTATGTACACGCCCCTGTTAAACAGGGGCTGAAAAATTGTGCCTTAGGCACTGGTGTGGTGGCATGGATCATTGAGGAGGAGGAAGAGGATAGTCAGTGAACATAAGAGGACAGTCACTCAGCATCAGCATAGGCAGTCTTGAAGGGATGTGATGTGACATTAAAAATTATTCGGTTATATCCGCCTCAGGTGCCTGGTAGCTGGTGGTGATCCAAGACTGATTCATTTTGATGAAGGTCAGTCGATCAACCGAGGCGGTGGACAGGCGCACCCTATGATCAGTCACAAATCCTCCAGCAGCACTGAATGTGCGTTCGGACAGAACGCTGGAGGCAGGACAGGCCAGTAGCTCAATTGCATACTGTGCAAGCTCTGGCCAGTGATCCATCCTCAGGACCCAGTAAGCCAGAGGATTTTCGGTGGGAAAGGTGTCCAAGTCTGACCTTGCCCCAAGGTATTCCTGCACCATGTATATCAGACGCTGGCGATGGTTGCTGGAACCGATCATACCTTGGGGCTGCGGACTAAAAAATTGTCTGAACGCATCGGTCAGACGTCCACCTTCCCCACCGCTCCTTCTGCTACTGACCGAAGCCTCAGCTACTCGTCGCCTAGGACCAGGAGTTTGTAGCCTCCCAGTTTCTGGGAACGCGTTGCACAGACCTTTCTGCAAGGCCTCCCTGAGATGTCTCATCCTCTGCTCCCTCTGCGACGGCAAGATAAGGTCCGCAACCTTACCCTTGTACCGCGGATCAAGGAGAGTGGCCAGCCAGTAATGGTCCCTCTCCTTGATCCGAAGAACACGAGGATCCTTCCGCAGGCTTTGCAGGATCAGGGAGGCCATGCAGCGTAGGTTAGCTGAGGCATTCGGTCCGGAGTCTTCTGGGTCACTGAGGATGACATGATCGCCAGCCACCTCCTCCCAGCCACGTACAAGTCCACTGGTTTGTTGGGACTGTACATCATCCCTAAAAGACTGCTGCTGCTGATGCTGAGTGCCAGGCTCCACCTCCATGCTCACACAATCCTCCTCCTCCTCCTCCTCCTCCTCCTCCTCTTCCTGTGTGATGGGTGGGACAGGAGGAACACTGTCCGGATAAAGGGGGCCTTGAGAGGCAAGGAAGTCCTCCTCTTCCTGCCTCTGTTCTGCCTCAAGTGCCCTGTCCATTATCCCACGCAGCGTATGCTCCAACAGGTGGACAAGAGGGACAGTGTCACTGATGCATGCACTGTCACTGCTCACCATCCTCGTGGCCTCCTCAAATGGTGAGAGGACAGTGCATGCATCCCTGATCATGCTCCACTGACGTGGGGAAAAAAAACCAAGCTCCCCTGACCCTGTCCTGGTGCCGTAGTCGCAAAGGTACTCATTGATGGCCCTCTGCTGCGTGTGCAGTCGCTGCAGCATGGCCAACGTTGAGTTCCACCTGGTGGGCATGTCACATATTAGGCGGTTCTTGGGCAGGTTCAGCTCCTTTTGCAGCTCAGTCACTGGCATTATAAGATCGGCGGAAATGCACACAGACTTTCCTGGCCTGCCTCAGGACATCCTGTAAGCCTGGGAACCTGCCCAAGAACCGCTGCACCACCAGGTTGAGGACATGAGCCATGCAGGGCACATGGGTGAGCTGCCCCTGTCGCAGGGCGGAGAGGAGGTTGGTGCCATTGTCAGAAACGACCATTCCTGGCTTAAGCTGACGTGGCGTCAACCACCTCTCGGCCTGCCCCTGCAGAGCTGCCAGAACCTCTGGCCCAGTGTGGCTCCTGTCCCCCAAACACACCAGCGCAAGCACGGCATGGCATCTTTTTGCCTGCGTACTTGCGTAGCCCCTTGTACGCCTACGGAGCACCGCTGGTTCCAAGGACAGAGCACTGGAGGAAGAAGAAGAGGAGGGGGTGGAGGAGAGAGGTGTGTCACAACCAGTAGCAGTAGTAGCGTTTTGGAGGCGTGGTGGCGGAAACAACCTCCAACACTACTGCACCTTGTCCTGCATCCCTCCCAGCTGCCAATAGAGTGACCCAATGGGCCGTGAAAGAAAGGTACCGTCCCTGTCCATGCCTGCTGGACCATGAGTCAGCGGTAATATGCACCTTACCGCTGACCGCCCTGTCCAGCGAGGCATGGACATTGCCCTCCACATGCCGGTAGAGAGACGGAATCGCCTTCCGTGAGAAAAAGTGGCGTTTGGGAACCTGCCACTGAGGAACCGCACATTGAACAAACTCACGGAAGGGGGCCGAGTCTACCAACTGAAAAGGCAGCAGTTGAAGTGCTAGCAATTTAGCCAGGCTAGCATTCAACCGCTGGGCATGTGGATGGCTGGGAGTGTACTTCTTTCTACGGTCCAGCAGCTGGGGCAGGGAAATTTGCCTGCTGCAATCGGACGTCGGTGTACTGCAAGTACTTGGTTGTGACACACCTAATTCTACACCTTCAGTCCTCTCAGAGCAGCTTTCAGAGAGGACTGAAGGTGTAGTGGGGATGGAGATCCCAGCTGAGGAGGAGCAAGGAGAGGTCCGCTTAGTTCTTTGGTGTGGGTCTTTTATGTGTGCCTGCCAACGAGCTGCATGGCAGGTCGCCATATGTCTGGTCATGCTTGTGGTGCCCAAGCGGCTGATGTTTTGGCCACGCGAGATACGCTTGAGACAAATATTGCAAATAGCAGTGGTGCGATCTGCTGCACTCGTCTCAAAAAAGGCCCACACCAAAGAACTTTTCTGATAACGTGCAGAGGCAGCGCCCTGCACAGGCGGAGCTCTGCGGTGTTGTACAGTTGCTGTGCTGGCCTCTACCTGGCCTCCAGGGGGCACCCTGCCTCGTTGGACATGTGACGCCGCATCCTCCTCCTCCTCGTCCTCCTCCTCATCCTCTCTCCCTTCAGGCACCCACGTGGAGTCAGTGACCTCATCATCCCCTCCCTCTTCACCACTAGAGCAAACCTGGCAGTAAGCTGCAGCTGGTGGAACAGTACTGCCAGATTCCTCAAGCTGGGTATCATCATCCGAGCCTTCGAATCGTTGGGCATCCTCCTGGAGCATGTACCCAACACTGTGCTCAAAGAGTTCGGGGGACTCCTCAGGAGGACATGGTGGGTCTAGGGAAGGGGTGGCTGATGATGCTCTGCCAGTACCCTGAGCCTGGGTTAGAGAGGATGAGGAGGATGAGGAGGGCTTGGTCATCCATTCTACCAAGCCTTCAGCATGATGCGGCTCCACATGTCCAGCTGCCGAAAACAAAGATGCGCGTGTCCCATGGCCACGTGCTGATGACGATGCACGACCACGTCCACGTCCACGGCCACGTCCACTAGAAACAGAGCCTGCCTGCCCTGTGTTCTTGGCTCTGCACGCTCTGCCTCCCCTTGGCGGTCTTCCAGCCATTGTAGTCGGTAGTCCTGTGGGTGCTGCTGAGAAGAATATATAGGAGCTCTGTGTGATGCCACTAACACACTAGAAGTCCTGTGGGTGCTGCTGAGAAGAAAATATAGGAGCTCTGTGTGATGCCACTAACACACTAGAAGTCCTATGGGTGCTTCTGCAAAGAAAATAGAGGAGCTCTGTGTGATGCCACTAACACACTAGAAGTCCTATGGGTGCTTCTGCAAAGAAAATAGAGGAGCTCTGTGTGATGCCACTAACACACTAGAAGTCCTGTGGGTGCTGCTGAGAAGAAAATATAGGAGCTCTGTGTGATGCCACTAACACACTAGAAGTCCTATGGGTGCTTCTGCAAAGAAAATAGAGGAGCTCTGTGTGATGCCACTAACACACTAGAAGTCCTGTGGGTGCTGCTGAGAAGAAAATATAGGAGCTCTGTGTGATGCCACTAACACACTAGAAGTCCTATGGGTGCTTCTGCAAAGAAAATAGAGGAGCTCTGTGTGATGCCACTAACACACTAGAAGTCCTGTGGGTGCTTCTGCAAAGAAAATAGAGGAGCTCTGTGTGATGCCACTAACACACTAGAAGTCCTGTGGGTGCTGCTGAGAAGAAAATATAGGAGCTCTGTGTGATGGGACTAACACACTTCAAGTCCTATAGGTGCTTCTGGGAACAAAATATATGATCTCTGTGTGATGGGACTAACACACTTCAAGTCCTATAGGTGCCTCTGGGAAGAAAATATAGGTCTGTGTGATGGGACTAACACACTTCAAGTCCTATAGGTGCTTCTGGGAACAAAATATATGATCTCTGTGTGATTGGACTAACACACTTCAAGTCCTATAGGTGCTTCTGGGAACAAAATATATGATCTCTGTGTGATGGGACTAACACACTTCAAGTCCTATAGGTGCTTCTGGGAACAAAATATATGATCTCTGTGTGATTGGACTAACACACTTCAAGTCCTATAGGTGCTTCTGGGAACAAAATATATGATCTCTGTGTGATGGGACTAACACACTTCAAGTCCTATAGGTGCTTCTGGGAACAAAATATATGATCTCTGTGTGATGGGACTAACACACTTCAAGTCCTATAGGTGCTTCTGGGAACAAAATATATGATCTCTGTGTGATGGGACTAACACACTTCAAGTCCTATAGGTGCTTCTGGGAACAAAATATATGATCTCTGTGTGATTGGACTAACACACTTCAAGTCCTATAGGTGCTTCTGGGAAGAAAATATAGGTCTGTGTGATGGGACTAACACACTCCAAGTCCTATAGGTGCTTCTGGGAACAAAATATATGATCTCTGTGTGATTGGACTAACACACTTCAAGTCCTATAGGTGCTTCTGGGAACAAAATATATGATCTCTGTGTGATGGGACTAACACACTTCAAGTCCTATAGGTGCTTCTGGGAACAAAATATATGATCTCTGTGTGATTGGACTAACACACTTTAAGTCCTATAGGTGCTTCTGGGAAGAAAATATAGGTCTGTGTGATGGGACTAACACACTTCAAGTCCTATAGGTGCTTCTGGGAACAAAATAAATGATCTCTGTGTGATTGGACTAACACACTTCAAGTCCTATAGGTGCTTCTGGGAACAAAATATATGATCTCTGTGTGATTGGACTAACACACTTCAAGTCCTATAGGTGCTTCTGGGAACAAAATATATGATCTCTGTGTGATTGGACTAACACACTTCAAGTCCTATAGGTGCTTCTGGGAACAAAATATATGATCTCTGTGTGATGGGACTAACACACTTCAAGTCCTATAGGTGCTTCTGGGAACAAAATATATGATCTCTGTGTGATGGGACTAACACACTTCAAGTCCTATAGGTGCTTCTGGGAACAAAATATATGATCTCTGTGTGATTGGACTAACACACTTCAAGTCCTATAGGTGCTTCTGGGAAGAAAATATAGGTCTGTGTGATGGGACTAACACACTTCAAGTCCTATAGGTGCTTCTGGGAACAAAATATATGATCTCTGTGTGATTGGACTAACACACTTCAAGTCCTATAGGTGCTTCTGGGAACAAAATATATGATCTCTGTGTGATGGGACTAACACACTTCAAGTCCTATAGGTGCTTCTGGGAACAAAATATATGATCTCTGTGTGATTGGACTAACACACTTCAAGTCCTATAGGTGCTTCTGGGAAGAAAATATAGGTCTGTGTGATGGGACTAACACACTTCAAGTCCTATAGGTGCTTCTGGGAACAAAATATATGATCTCTGTGTGATTGGACTAACACACTTCAAGTCCTATAGGTGCTTCTGGGAACAAAATATATGATCTCTGTGTGATTGGACTAACACACTTCAAGTCCTATAGGTGCTTCTGGGAACAAAATATATGATCTCTGTGTGATTGGACTAACACACTTCAAGTCCTATAGGTGCTTCTGGGAACAAAATATATGATCTCTGTGTGATTGGACTAACACACTTCAAGTCCTATAGGTGCTTCTGGGAACAAAATATATGATCTCTGTGTGATGGGACTAACACACTTCAAGTCCTATAGGTGCTTCTGGGAACATATTATATGATCTCTGTGTGATTGGACTAACACACTTCAAGTCCTATAGGTGCTTCTGGGAAGAAAATATAGGTCTGTGTGATGGGACTAACACACTTCAAGTCCTATAGGTGCTTCTGGGAACAAAATATATGATCTCTGTGTGATTGGACTAACACACTTCAAGTCCTATAGGTGCTTCTGGGAACAAAATATATGATCTCTGTGTGATTGGACTAACACACTTCAAGTCCTATAGGTGCTTCTGGGAACAAAATATATGATCTCTGTGTGATGGGACTAACACACTTCAAGTCCTATAGGTTCTTCTGGGAACAAAATATAGGAGCTCTGCCTGCCTGCCAGGAACACACTACAAGTCCTATAGGTGCTTCTGGGAAGAAAATATAGGAGCTCTGCCTGCCTGCCACGAACACACTACAAGTCCTATAGGTGCTTCTGGGAACAAAATATAGGAGCTCTGCCTGCCTGCCAGGAACACACTACAAGTCCTATAGGTGCTTCTGGGAACAAAATATAGGAGCTCTGCCTGCCTGCCACGAACACACTACAAGTCCTATAGGTGCTTCTGGGAACAAAATATAGGAGCTCTGCCTGCCTGCCAGGAACACACTACAAGTCCTATAGGTGCTTCTGGGAACAAAATATAGGAGCTCTGCCTGCCTGCCACGAACACACTACAAGTCCTATAGGTGCTTCTGGGAACAAAATATAGGAGCTCTGCCTGCCTGCCACGAACACACTACAAGTCCTATAGGTGCTTCTGGGAACAAAATATAGGAGCTCTGCCTGCCTGCCACGAACACACTACAAGTCCTATAGGTGCTTCTGGGAACAAAATATAGGAGCTCTGCCTGCCTGCCACGAACACACTACAAGCCCCTCTTTCTAAATCAATCTAAATGAATGAATCTATCTAACTCAATCTCTCTAAGTAAATCTCTCTAACTAACTAAATCCAGCAGAGTGTCACAGATCTAGCCTGCTCTATCTGCGCCGGAACAGCATGTGACCGGCGCAGACGGCGTGGCGGCCTTTTATAGGGGGGGGCGTGTACTACAGCCCCTGAGCTGTAATTGGCTACAGGCGTCCTGCCTGTAGCCAATTATGGCTCTTCGAGTTTCCGGGGCTGTGATTGGCCAAGCATGCGGGGTCACAGTGCATGCTTGGCCAATCATCAGCCAGCAATGCACTGCGCCGGCCGCGCCGGCCGCAATGCATTGCGGGGCCGCGCGCAACACACGAACGTGATGCGAGCGGCCAAAATAGTTCTGGGCTCGCCGAGCGAGCGAACGCCCGGTGCTCGATGCGAACGTGGGTTCGCATCGAGCACCGGGCCCATCCCTAGTGAGGATGATATGTTTTTAAACATGATCATAATTCCATCTTAAAATACATGAATATGCTCAATACATTTACTTAATTCTGGTGGGTTTACAAAACCATTAAGATTCCTTTGTGTTTTTGTCTGTGCCCATGGTTGAGAGAATTTGTGTGAGGTGAAATTTCCCCAAACAGATAAAAACAGAAAGTGGATTAAAATGTTAAAAACATACATTTCAATTCCACAATATGCTAGTTAATAATATTTTAAAACCCTGCTTTGATAGGAAAGTAACAATAGTTTTGTTGTCAAGTATTTTTAAACTTTTGATATATTGCAACTCTCTAGTAATCCCTAGATAGCAACAGTAAAACTTCAGTTAAAAAATCAACATTATAATAGCTTCCTGATACTGATCAATAGCTTCTATTTTTTTTTTATTCTATTTGTTTGGATTTTTTACATGTCTCTCATAGCAATAACCAGCTGCTCATGCCATTGTTTTGTCAAATGCTTGCAAACTGGCTATTACAAATATTAAGAAGCTTGGCTCTTGTAGACTGCAATGGGATTTGGGTGCTATGCTTGGGATATGTGATTTTTTTTTTTCTTGGTTTTGCTCATAATACAATTCAGATGCAGAAAAAAAAATAGGGTAAGCTGACCCTTTATGTTCAGGACACCTGAACACTCAGCATATGAGTGTTTCAGGCAGACATCTAAAATGCATTATCTACTTAAATCAATTAACCATAGCTTTATTAAATGTGGTTGTAAACCCCACCCAGTGAAGTAACTATCCTCAGGTGATACACACAGATTAAACAAATCCTCCTACATACCTTGTACCTGTTTATCTGCAGACATTTCTCCTGTAGAGCCTTCTACAACATACAGATCAAAGGAGCAGCCACAGAAAGCAGGGTACAGCGATCTGATGTCAAACACATTGCAGAGCTAGAGCATAGAGTTACCTGTAATCTGATAGCTGAGTGGAGGGAGTAAAAACACATAGAGCTGAAGCTATGAACCACCTGTTGTGTGCTGGAGGGGGGGGGGCGGGCTGTCTACCAGGAGGCTGTTGTGTCAGCTTAGAGTTCTATGAGTGACTCATGCAGATAGCAGAGAGTAAAGAGATCAGAGGGGAACCATACTCCATGCTTTGAACTGAGGCTAGTACACACTATAGAAGGTTGTGTTTTATTAATTTTTTATGTCTACTTTAAAATCCCTTTCTGTTATTCCACTATGTTTTGTATTCAAACACACATTTTGCTTGCAACATTAAAAATAAATAGAAACATTAACCCCTTGGCACTGGCTGCCGCTGGCCCTTTAAGGAATATGCTATGTCGGGAGGCGGGCGGGCTTATGGCCACGTGATCGCCGTGATTGGCTGTTACAGTGGCCACATGATCAGAAAAGTCTCAATCGCAAGCGGCGATCAGAAACTTTCCACGAGCCACCGGTCACTGTGCTGGGAGTGCGCAAAGCCTGCACTCTCAGCACAGCACTGTCGGCGCCATTGCGCGTAAATATGCGGCCGCTCGTGCCAAGGCCCAGCCGCCGAGAAGCCACATATTTGCATGCACTCTGCGCCAAGAGGTTAAGAGATTCAATAATGATGTATAGTTGTCTTATTTATATACCCCAGCAATTCCTTATAGTATGTTATTTAGTTTGGTCAAACCAGTTTATTAAACCCATAAAGGAGAAATCTCCTTTTCAAGTTTGAATATTTTTCATTATTTCAGGAGTTACAGTAAACATATCCATTGTATATTTATTATCCCAATAGGTAAGCACTGCAAAATTCAAAAATTAAAAGGTAGCAGAAACACATAAACAAAACATTTTTTTAAACTATAAAAGCTACATTAGAGAGAGATTACTGAATTATTCTTCTGGGGCTGGAAAAACATCTGGATCATACCCACAGTAAGCAACTGGACCTCAATAATATGAATAATGGTTGAATTTCAGACCTAAACTATATGCAATATAAAATATCACTTTCCTTTTCCTCAACAACCGGTCCAATAAGATGTGAGAAGACTAATGCAGTCTAATTTTCATAAGCAGGCTTTGACTTGGCCAAAGTTTTAAACCCTTATAACTGTAAAAGTAACAAATCTGTAAATATGATTGTTGATCTTGGCAGTCATTTATCAATGCATTGAAACCCATCATTAAAAGTGAAAATAGTGAAAGGCCATTGGTCCATGCAGTTGTTAGGTCTGCTAGAACTGCAAGCATTGGTTAATCATCCCCTGCTGTGAGAACAGCCTAATTAAAGTGTATATAAACCCCCCAAAAATATATAAAATAATATACAGCTTAGCAGTCTTTAAATGTGGTACCTGTATTTATTTTCTTTTTTTCAGGCGTCTTAATTTTTCTGTATTTGCACCTTGTGAGCCTGCCAGCATTGCTTTTCCTGTCCTAGGGCAAAAATGCTCACTCACCATATTGTACTCATTGTCACCCAAGGTCACTGTTTTGATTGGAGCTGCAAACATCTGTTTCTCTCTTCATTTCCATTATGGAAAGGAGGGGTGTTGACATTTATGGAATATAGCTTAGAAAATGTATGACATTGTTTGAGATTTCAGTTCAACAAGAAGTTACAAGGATACTTGATTTCTGTCAGGATCAACAAGTATTTTTCAGTACAACCAAAGAAAAGAAGAAAAGGAACACTGTTCTAGAGTATAAAAAAGCTGCCAGCATTGAGTCAAGATACAATCTCCAAACATATTATTCTAAATAAAGTGCAGCAATAGTATGATGATAACAGATCAAAAAATAGGTAAACGAAAACCTCTATTATATGATCCCACCACAATTCATGATACAAGACATTAAATGGTATGGCTATAAGCACTCACTTTTGTTGCCAGTGGTTTAGACATTAATGGCTGTGTGTTGAGTTATTTTGAGGAGACAGCAAATTTACACTGTTATACAAGCTGTACACTCACTTTACATTGTAGCAAAGTATCATTTCTTCAGTGTTGTCACATGAAAAGATGTAATAAAATATTTACAAAAATGTGAGGGGGTACTCACTTTTTTGAGATACTGTATATATTTATACCAAACGCAACACAGCAGCCTTCTCGAAGACACATCACAGGTCCCAGAAAACTACAGGACAAATCACAAGGCGCAGCACTCCTTGCACATGTGCAGTTGGAAGTTCGCTGTAAAGCCACAAGGCTTCACTACTGGTTTCCCTTAGTCAATATGCTGGTGGATGCACCCAAAGCTGATTGAAGAAATGGTTTGAGTGAGGACAGAGCTGGATCCAGGGGTAGGTAAGTGTCCTTATATTAAAAATCAGCAGCTACAGTATTTTTGGAAACTGGAACTTCGCTTTAATATCTGGAAATCCTGCCAATAACAGCACTCCCCCTTGCAGGCTGACAGACTTAAAGTGGATGTAAACCCGATTCATGAAATTTGAGCTGGGCACATATATCTGCAGTGTTTTCTTATCTCTCTCCAAAGCCCTAAGTCCCATGGCTTTCTCCTGCTCTGTTCTTCAGCATGATAACTTCTGACAAGTTCTCTGTCAATTTCATTAAAACCAGCCTGAATTTTGTGTCGAGGGAGGTTGCTATAAATAGATTAGCAGAGAGCTTGCCTTGTCACAGCACAGTTCTACAAGTCTCTGCCTAGGTGGAGGGGGTGTGTGCCTTTCCTCCAATCAGCTGTCTTGTCTGTATGCTGAATCCACTCCCAGTGCTGAACAGGAAGAGAACATTTCTAACACAATATGCACTTTCTAAAGAATATAAAAAGCTGAAGACAGCAGCTATACACGTTAAACGTATGTAGGGAGATTTGTTTCATCTCTGTGTATCATCTGAGGCTGTACACTTCACTGGGTATATGGGAGGGTATACATCCACTGCCTTCCAGTTAGCTGCAGTGTTGTGAGCTTGCTGTGCCCACTCTTTCTAATAGATCTGACAGGCAGCCCAGTGATCAACTGAGGTGCACACAGCAGGCTGACAGCACAGCTGCTAATTTCAAGGCTTGTGACTTAGCATGGTCAGCTTGCAACAGGAAGAGCTGTCACTGGCAGATTCTCCAGGTCAGAAACTTTGCAAAAGTTTCTTAAAAAATTGATTCATAAAATAGATTCTTACTATATGCAAAAAAACTATATATAGTTACAGTAGATATGACGCTAAACATACTAAAACAATAATTGTAGGTTGACATATACATTAATAAACAAAGAACTTATAGAGGAGGTCCAGTCCCCCACGGAAATTTTTAAGTCAGCAGCTACAAATAATGCAGCTGCTGACTTTTAATATATGGACACTTACCTGTCCAGGGAGCAAGCAATGTCAGCACTGCAGCCGATCTTCGGATCGGCTTTTGGGTGCAGCCGCCGCCATTCCTGGTAAGGGAACCCGGCAGTGAAGCCTTTCGGCTTTACAGCCGGTTCCCTACTGCGCATGCGCAAAGCGCTCTGCGCTTTCTAATTGGTCCGGCGGCGGAGGAAGAAGGAGGGGCCAAACTTTCGGGAGACGGAAGTGGAACTCCACTTTAAATATGAGGCTAAAGTGTCCCAGAAGTAGTTGATGTTATCACTCCATAAACTAAAAACAAAAAACACTCATGTGCTGTCTCAAAAAAAAAAATAGATCACCTAAAGATCAGAAAAAATAAAAACAAATATAGAGCTGCTGCCTCCACTCAGTGTGTTTCCACATCAAATCAAAGCAATATATATGTGAATAAGTGCTGAGCTTTCTTTTGGTGGTATTTGATCATCTCTGCGTTTTTTATTTTTTGCGCTAGAAAAAAAAAAGGACACACAATTTTGAAAAAAAAACACAATATTTTGTACCTTTTCCTTTTTTTAAAAAAGGCAAATTTTTTTCTCAGTTTAGGCCGATATGTATTCTTCTACATATTTTTGGTAATAAAAATCGCAATAAGCGTATATTGCTTGGTTTGCGCAAAAGTTATAGCGTCTACAAAAATGTTTATAGTTTATTAATAGTGTAATATTATTATTATAATTTTTTTTACTAATAATGGCGGCGACCTGTGATTTTTATCATGACTGCGACATTAAGGCGGAAACATCGGACACTTTTGACACATTTTTGGGACGACTGACAATTATACAGCGATCAGTGCTATAAAAATGCACTGATTACTGTATAAATGTCACTGGCAGGGGAGGGGTTAACACTAGGGGCGATCAAGGGATTAACTGTGTTCCCTGACTGTGTGTTTTAACTGTAGGGGGAGGGGACTGACTAGAGGGGGTAACAGATCGTTGTTCCTAGATATTAGGAACTCATGATCTGTCTCTCCTTACAGAACAGAACAGGGATTTGTGTGTTTACACACACACGTCCCAGTTCTGCCTCTCATGCCCGAGATCGCTAGTGGCCGTCGGTCATCGCGACCGTCGGCCATGAGCATCGTCACCCCCGCAGTGCAGCACGCACGCGCGCCTGCTATCCTGCTTAAAGGAGCTAACGTATAGCTACGACAGCTCGTGGGATCGTGCCAACCTGCCGCAGTATAATCACGGCAGCTGGTCGGCAAGTTAATGTTACGTTTTTCAAGTCAATTTCTAATTCTGTCTTCTGTAAGTCATGAGGGTGCTTCCTGTGACGTGTCATGAGGATAAACATTGCAGTTTTGGTTACTGAAGCCCCCCGATTCCCTTTGTGAAGACTGAGGAGAAGAATACATTCAATACCTTCGCCATCTCTCCATCCTTAGTAACCAGGTTTCCTTCATCATTCTTTATGGGACCAATATGATCTGACCTCCCTTTCTTACTATTTATGTACTTAAATAATTTCTTGGTATTTTTTTTACTCTCCTCCGCCATTTCGTGTTCTATCTTAGCCACCCTGATTTCACCCTTACATCTCTTGTTGCATTCTTTATAAAGTTGGAATGCTGCAGATGATCCCTCAGCCTTGAATTTTTTGAACGCCTTCTCCTTTGCTTTTATATGCATTTTTACGTTGGAGTTAAGCCATCCAGGACATTTATTAGCTCTTTTAAATGTATTTCCCAATGGGATGCACTGGCTAAGGCCCTTATTTAATATGCCCTTAAAGCACACCCATTTTTCCTCTGTGTTCTTTGTTCCTAGGATTTTATACCATTTAATATCTTCTAGCAGGGCTCGTAGTTTAGGAAAGTTGGCTCTTTTGAAATTCACTGTCTTTGTACTCCCCTTTTGTTTCCTATTTGTGTGATTTATACTAAAACTAAATGACCTGTGAACGCTGTTTCCTAAATTGCGCCGTATTTCCACATCCATGATCAGGTCTGTATTGTTGGTAATCAGTAGATCTAATAACGCTTTGTTTCCAGTTGGTGTCTTTACCATCTGGCTCATGGAAATGGCGAGCTTTAGATGAGTGTGCGGTTCCTTCAGCCCAGTCCATGTCTGGATAATTAAAATCCCCCATTATGTTTACACTTCCCATCATTGCCGCTAATCCAAATTGTGATAGGAGGTCCGCCTCCTCCCTCTGGTTAGGGGGCCTATAGTATACTCCCAGTACTACTTTCCCCTTAGTTTCCTCCCCTTATAGCTCTAACTACAAGGATTACACCTCCTCCCTTGCTCCTTTAGTGATGTAATCTCTCACATTGACTTGTACATCATTCTTGATATACAGGCATACCCCTCCCCTTTTTTGTCCACTCTCTCCCTGCGATTTAGGGAAAGCCCTTGAATGGCTACCAGCCAATTATGAGAGCTGTTGAACCAAGTCTCTGAAATTCCTAGAAAATCGAATAATTCAGTTTGGGCTTGATCCATGTAAGTGCTGGTATATATTTTGTCATGCACATACATTAGAAATCTGTTGACAGATAGGAGAGGACTGCTTAGCTACCAGTGTAAGAAAGTAATAGACTGCACTTAGCTGCTAAGCCCACATGTAGAATGCTTTTTTCGATGCCTGATGAAACTTCTAGTATTAACTGAGAGAGAAAAGTTTTACGTTTCTCTGTGAGAAGCACATGAACACATTTTACTTTGGCCGGGAGTTTAATGGAGAATGGCAGAGTGGTGGTAGGGTGGATGATAGAACATGTGTGTGTGACAGCCATTACATTTTGTCATTGTCTTTTCTGTTTTGAACCAAAGACATAGCTGCAGTGACCCCCCCCCCCCTTCTTCAGTTTAAACAATTCACAACCTCTTAGTTGCAAGCCAGAAACCTGTTATCATTCTGTTAATAGGAATAGCAGAATCCAGCCACAATGCACATCTCAGTGCTCCATAAAATTGTCTGGCTTGCCTGCTTGAGTGACTAGAGTTTTAACAGATACTTGGTCAGGTCCCAGACACTTCAATCATTTAACAGTCATAAATAGCTTAGCTTAATTAACTATAAACATTGCCGTCTATTTCCCTTCGTACAATCCCTAATCTTAGTATATTTCATAGTTTCTGAAATAATAACAGGACAGGGCATACTTACCTCCATCAGTTACGTAGTAACATTTTGAGTCCAAACACCCCTATACTGGACAATATAAGGAGCCAACGAGACACATTAACCCTGCTAGGTAAAGTAGACATATGAAACCTGTCATATTTATATCCATTTTGAAGCTAATTCCATGCTGGACAATAATAGGCATGTTAGCAGACTGTAACATGTAAACTGGATTTGTGACATGATTGTAAATACAGAGACATCCCATGGTCACCCCTCAGCCTTTTGGTTGGTTAGATCGTTTTTGCCAACACCCCCTCACCTACAAGAAAAAGGGACTGCCTCTGAAGTTGGGAGTTCTCTTTTAACATCAAACGAAGGAGCACCTAACAGGACTTGTGAGAGCCACTGTACCATCTTGCTTGATTGAATGGACTCAGGACATTGTTAAAGTGGAACTTTACTCATAACAACTTGATAAAAAATAATGTTCTTTAGCGAGGAATATATATTATACATTAATAATTATGCTACCAAAATTAGTGTGCTGTAAATTGCCTCTAGCAGTGTTCCTGTTTCTTTTTGCTGGAGGCTTCCATTTTGCTGAAGACCAAAGCCCTAGTTGTAAATCATAAAGTGGAACTTAACCCATCGATTTGCCAGTTTAAAAAAATCAGTTTGATGCTTTAAGGCTGTCAGCAGATCGGTCTCTGCAAACTCAGCAGTGCCTAGAAATACCTAAAAATGGAGAGCAACTGAACACATGCAGAACAGGGAGAGACAGTGTATTATTGGATTTTAAACAGTATAGGGACTTTTTAAAAATGTTTTACATAGTTATGCGTGCAAAAGGGGCCAGCCTGAGGTGATCTAGCAGGACTTAATTTTCTGACTAAAGTTCCACTTTAAGTATTCTCACCCTCAACTCCTTTTTATTTCTCTGTTGCATTGTTGATTCTTTATTTCTTTGTAATACCTTATTTTTTTCTGTAAATGTTGTATTTGCACCATTTTGACCTTTTCAATATTAAACCTTATTTTGAAAAGTGTTAAAACTGTCTCTAATGTGCTAACACAAACTCAAGATTCCCTGTCTCTTGAAGAGCGCTACTGTAGTGTAAATCTCTGAATATACCTGCCTGTGGTGACAATGTGTGTTACAGACGTTTATTCTAAAATCATAAGTTACTATTGCTAATTTTGTGAAAGTTTCCTACCTCTCAGGAAAAAAAGTAGGTGGTGTCAGTTTAAAGGGTTAAGTGCTTAGTTAACTAAACTCACTCTCAGCCTGTTGGCAGGATTGTGGTCCTGGAAAATCTTTCGCAGGGTGGGACTGAGAATGTCATTGCTTGCAAATCAGTGACAGCATGGTGTGTGGCTGACCAGTCATTTGTCACAAGCTGGTGAAAAGGGCAGTGGTCTGACCTGCATTTGTCACAATCAGAAATATGTATTTTAAAGAGAAATTATAATAATACTGTATATATTTTCTTTCTCTGTCTTATAGTATTTTAGCAGTCCCAGATAGAACCACAGCAAGCAGGGCCAGATTAAGAACATCATGGGCCTGGTGCTGAGGATTTTGGTCGGGCCTTTTATAAATAAAAATGCAAACAATTTTTTGTTATAACAAATTAAATTAAAGAGAGAGAGGGAGGATGAGAGAGAGAGAGAAAGGGAATGAAAGAGGTGTGAGGGGTAAGGGAGGGAGGATGAGAGAGAAAGGGGGATGAGAGAAAGAGGATGCACATGAGCATGTGTGGGAATGACATCAATGCAGCCCGGCCAAGACAAGTGACCGAAGGCACAGAACCCGGAAGGAAGACCGGGTGAAGATGGAAGAGCCCGGGCCCTGCCGGATTGATCACAGCACTGGAGGGCTCAGTCTGACAATTTAAGTGTACCCTAATGTGCTAATATGCTGTGCATACTTGTACATTATGGCATAGCCTACTTCAGGGCCTCTAAAAAGTAGTAATGTTAGAAAAGTTTACTACCGCTTTGATATCACAGGAGCCTCTCAAAAATATTTTCAGGGACACTTTTTTTACAAGTGGTATATTTAGAGCAGCTGACATCCCCTATGTTGCTATGTACATCACAATAGTAATTACAAAATTAAATAAGTACTAATAATGGGGCAGAACAAATATGAGGACTGAGATTTCCTTTAGTTGAACTAACAAAAGTGTGCCCATTCTAGAGCTGGTAACAATGAGGGTATTCAGTATAATTTTAAAGAACTGTTTTTGTGGGTAAGAGGCATAGGGGAGGAGTATGGATGGTATAAAAGTGGGAAGTATGTGCAGGTGAGGGAGAGGAATGTGGAGGGTCTAACAGTGGGCACATGAGAGGAGTGCGGAGGGTATGGCAGAAGGCACTATGTACAGGAGAGGAGTGTGAAGGGTATGACAGTGGGCAGTATGCCCAGCAGAGGAGTGTGGAGGGTATGACAGTGGGCAGTATGTACAGGAGAGGAGTGTGGAGGGTATGACAGTGGGCAGTATGTACAGGAGAGGAGTGTGGGGGGTATGACAGGGTATGTGGGGGGTATGACAGAGGGTAGTATGTACCGGCAGTATGTACAGGAGAGGAGTGTGGAGGGTATGACAGTGGGCAGTATGTACAGGAGAGGAGTGTGGGGGGTATGACAGGGTATGTGGGGGGTATGACAGAGGGTAGTATGTACCGGAGAGGAGTGTGGATGGTATGACAGTGGGCACTATGTACAGGAGAGGAGTGCGGAGGGTATGGCAGAAGGCACTATGCACAGCAGAGGAGTGTAGAGGGTATTACAGTGGGCACTATGTATAAGAGAAGAGTGTGGAGGGTATGACAGTGAGCAATATATACAGGAGAGGAGTGTGGAGGGTATGACAGTGGGCACTATGTACAGGAGAGAAGTGTGGAGAGTAGGACAGTAAGCAGTAATTACAGGAGAGGAGTGTGGAGGGTATGACTGTGGGCACTATGTATAGGAGAGGAGTATGGAGGGTATGACAGTGAGTAGTATGTACAGGAGAGGAGTATGGAGGGTATGACAGTGAGTAGTATGTACAGGAGAGGAGCGTGGAGGGTATGACAGTGGGCACTATGTATAGGAGAGGAGTATGGAGGGTATGACAGTGAGTAGTATGTACAGGAGAGGAGTATGGAGGGTATGACAGTGAGTAGTATGTACAGGAGAGGAGTGTGTAGGGTATGACAGTGGGCACTATGTATAGGAGAGAAGTGTTGGGGTATGACAGTGGGCACTATGTATAGGAGAGGAGTGTGGAGGGTATGACAGTGAGCAGTATGTACAGGAGAGGAGTGTGGAGGGTATGACAGTGGGCACTATGTATAGGAGAGATGTGTATGACAGCGAGCACTATGTAAAGGAGAGGAGTGCGTAGGATATGACAGCGGGTGCTATGTATAGGAGAAAAGTGTGGAGGGTATGACAGTGAGCAGTATGTATAGGAGAGAAGTGTGGAGGGTATGACAGTGGGCACTATGTATAGGAGAGGAGGATGAAGTAATCTGGGAGGGAAATATGTAAAAAGGTTTGTGGAAGGATGTTTAGGGACTGCGTAGTGGTTAAGCGGGCCATACATGGATTGAAATTACACCAATTAAGCAGAGACCAGCCATAGTCGATCTATGTATGGGCTAGCAGGTTTTACACAAGTCAACCTATTAAACGACTTGAGTACAACCAGCCTGTCAGGTTTTCCCCAAAACAATCAGTGCTGCCAGCTATAGTTAGCAACACTGATCATTGTATTCACTGGCAGAACACAATAACACTGCAGGAGTGATTCCCCCATCCACAGGTCAGCAGGTGAGACAGGCTGGGTAGAGATACTAGTCAGTGGCTGGGTAGGCACTGGTTAGTATCAGAGCCAGATACACACATGTGAGGTATCATCGCGATCGTTAGAGCGAGAGCAATAATTCTAGCACTAGACCTTCTCTGTAACTCTAAACAAGTAACCTTCAAAAAAAAAAAATCGTGCTAACTTTAGTGTTTTTTTTATGAATGAAACAGTTTCTTTCCCAAAAAAACGTTTGAGAAAATGCTGCGCAAATATCGTGTAACATAAAAAGTTGCAAAGACCACCATTTTATTCCATAGGGTGCCTGCTAAAACAATATATATAATGCTTGAGGGTTCTGAGTAATTTTCTAGCAAAAAAAATGATGATTTTTACATGTAGGAGAGAAGTGTCAGAATTGGCCTGGGTGGCAAGGGGTTAATTACCATAAGTAATATACAAATAATTATTATAAGCCCTGTGATCTCATCCTCTCAGTCTGCTGCAGAGTGTTCCAGCTTGTATTTAAACTGGCCGCTCTGTATGTAGCTTCTGACCCACTGCGCAAGCAGCCCCATATCTCCGGAACCATAGATGATAGCAGCCCCATATTTTAACGAGTGTTGAAGTAGGTATTTAGCTACTTACCCACCAAATGGGGAGTCTCTATGAGCTCGCTGAGCTACGACCCTCAAAGTCGATCTTTTTTTTTTTTTTTGATTTTTTATTTTTTTATTTTTTTTTTTTTTATTTTTTTTTTTTTGGGCAAATGGGCCTATCTTGAGAAAGGGGCCTGGAGCTGCAGCTCCAATAGCCCCTATGTTAATCCGGCCCTGACAGCAAGCAGTGAGAGAACTATCTAACTATCTATTCAACACAACAATTGTGTTAGATGCTGAGCATTCTTCCACCAATGCTCATCTAAAAAGTGAAGATCTAAGACACAGGCAACAGTTTTTTAGGTAAAAAATTATTGGAGATTTGGGACTATCTATGGTACATACAAAAAAGAAAATAATTTCATAGAGGTATGATAAAATATTTTGTTTTATTAACATAAAAATAAAGAAAAAAGAAAAAAGTATACACTATTAGACTCTATGTACATCAGAATGTGAATTATAGGGTTCAAAGGTGCTACATACAATTCCTAGTGGGACACCTATATTGTCATACATTCAAAATACACAGGTCATAATACTTGTCCAAACGCTCGACATGTTTCGCCTATAGAGGCTTCATCAGGAGACAAGGATAAGATATATTTGTAGATGGACGAGGATTTTTGAAAGTTATTCCGTATTCTATGGTATGTATACAAAACAACATATTAGTTAATGTACATAAAAAGAAAAAACAGTTTAACAATCATTGAGGCGTTATATATGCTGCATAGGATATGCGATGACCAGGATGTCTAGTGAAGTCTGATTACATATGCATGACTCCCTACCTCCAATGTCATAGGGGTTCTGAACATGGTCAGGCTTCTGAATAGAGGTGCCGATGGTTGCACTGGAGCACCCCCCAGGGGACCCACACAGGGACGTACCCAGCGAACACCACCAGAAAACGTGGCTGGGAAATTGTCGGGGGAGATTGAGATCCTGTTCTTTTTCCAAAAAATGTTTATAGGGCCTGTGGGGTACAAATGTACTTATTGACCACAATTGTATTCACATAAACCATAATCATGCATGCGGTAGGCAAATAGTGCGACCATGCCCAATATTAATTGTCGGACTATACCTACCTCTACGGAAGCTTGTAAAAATGTGTATTTATGAGAGGCTCGGGTCGGTCAGCCCCCTAGACAGCAAAAACCGAATGGGGGAAGACGGGCGGGAACTTCTGGATCAACTTCTGAAAGATAGCAAAGCAAACAAAAAAGAGAGACCCCAATAAAGATGCATGGGAACCATATCCAATACATTTTACGGATCCCCACAAAATGGAGGGGGGGTGTAGTCCCCTACCTTATCATGAGGTATATATGGCATCAGAGCATATCAAATTTGATGGCTGGTCAACCCATATACTGCCCCTCAACAGGGGCTAGGTAAGATATCCAATGCCTATAAAAAGGACATTAAGAACAATTGTAATGATTTCCTATAATCGAGATTAAAGTGGGCAAAATGTCCACCGATTAAAGAATTTAGTTAAGTCAAACTACCTGTTTTGGATCGTTCCCAGAGCGTCCCGAGCCTCACGTCCACCTCAGTCTGACACAGCGTCAGACTGGGTTTAAATGGTCTCCCCCCGTGGCGCCAAATGCGCACGGCGTGTGACGTCACGCCGTGCTGACGTCACGCGGACGTAGTGCGGAGGTCAGACGGCGCCTAGCCCAGCACAGGTGACCGGAGTGTTCTTGTGAGGAACTCCTTCCGGTACACAGTTCAAGTGGGGCTGACCTGACATGCCCTGCTGACAGCAGCCCAAACTGCGCTGCCAGCTATTAGGGCATGACAGTGTCCCTCTGGATGGAAAACTCAAACCCAGTGGCCGGGTCAAGGCTGGCGACCGATCCCCGACCCGGAAGCGTGGCGGGCAGAAAACCACCCTAGGGTGGACATAATCAACCGCGCCACGCCACCGGAACGGTCCGTACAGTTCCCCAAAACCCTGGGGTGATCGCTGTATGGGGCACCCCCCATGCATTGTCCCCTGAGGCCCGCGCCAGCGCAAGGTCCATCGGGACCGATGAAAACTTATAGGTAAAAAGAAAGAAAATAATAAAAATAAAAAATAAAAAGAGAAGAGAAAAAAGGAAAAATGAAAACGGAATAAAAGGAACACCCTGCATACACATATCCACTGCAGCACACAATTCTTATATTTCTATTATGAAATTATTATTATACATATAGTTTTTTAGCTCAAAAATATGTTTCCAAAGCAACAGGCATATCAGTTCACACTCTCAACCCCACGTAAGGGGGGGACAGCATAATATTACATGAACAAGCACGTCTCAGCACACACAGACTGGGGCCATGTTTAGGCCCTAGGTGGCTCACGTATAAGGCCTATCGGTGCTCTATTACTCATACTGGTGGGGAGAGGAGGGGGGGGGGGGGGGGGGGGGGGGAAAGAACGGGAGAAGTGAGAAGTGAAGGGAAGGGGAAGGGAGGGAAAAGGGATAAAGGGAGAGGGGAGGAAGGAAAGGAAAGGAACGGACTAAGGGACCACAGCTGGCAGAGAAGTGAAAAGCCGAAGGTGAAGCTTGAGAAGCCACACACTTAAAGGAAAGGTTTAAAACTGATTCCTTCGTTGAGGCCCGGATACCGGGTGGCCCTCAACAAATAGATCCATCTAGTTTCGATCTGTAAGAGTTTCTTGTCTAGATCACCCCCTCGTTCCTGTTGAGGGAGGTGCTCAAGGCTGTAGAAACCAATAAATTTAAGATCAAAATTATGATATAAGCCTACATGACGGCTAATTGGTGTCTCCATTTTGCGTTTGCAAATTAGTGATACATGATCTCTCATACGGCAAAATAGGGGGCGTTTTGTTTTTCCCACATAGAATGCTCCACATAGGCATTTCATCAAATATACTGATCCTACTGATTGGCAGTTAGTGCGATGTTTTGGAGTCCATGTTCTACCATCTGGCAGATCTATATTTTTGCCCTCCAAAATGAAGCGGCAAAATTTGCATTTGCCACATTTAAATGTACCCGAGACTTGTTTCTTATTATTCTGATCACTTGAATAGTGACTACTTACCAAAGTGTCACGTAGTGAACGTGACCTTTTGTATGTAATCTCTGGATATGGTTTGATGTGCTTGGATATTTTTTCATCAGTGGACAATAAATACCAAAATTTTTTATATATGTTGCGTACCTTTTTGTGTTGTCGATTGTATTTGGTAACAACTCTTGTGCTCTCCTGGGTCTTAGCTCGTCTAGGTTTGTATAGTAGGAGTTGTCTATTCATATCCACTACCTGATTATAGGCTTTCCTGAGGCATGTTTTACTGTATCCTCGTAGTAAGAGGCGTTCGCGCAGAAGATTCGCCTCTCGTTGAAAATCATCGAGATGCGTGCAATTTCGCTTTATCCTTAGAAATTGGCTATAAGGGATGCTTTTGATTAATTTCTCCGGGTGAGAGCTGCTGGCATGCAGCATACTGTTGCCTGCTGAGGCTTTTCTATAGAGGGTAGAGCACAGTGTTCCTTTCTCATCAACAAAAAGTTCAACATCCAAAAAGGTGATCCTTTTCTGGTCGTAATTAAAGGTAAATTTTAAATTGTATTCATTATCTTGTAATTCGTCCAAAAATACAATGAGGTCCTCCTTCGATCCCGACCATATCATGAGGACGTCATCAATGTAACGACTCCATGATAAGATTTGGCTAATCGACAGGCTTTTATTCTCATCAGAGAATAGGTCTCGCTCCCATCCCCCCAGATACAGGTTCGCATAGGAGGGCGCACATTTTGCCCCCATAGCGACCCCCTGTACCTGGAGGTAGTGGGAGCGTTTAAATACAAATATGTTATGCATCAACACAAAGCTGAGTAGCTCTAATACAAATTCATTGTATTTCCATGAATCAATGTCTCTTTCTGTCAGGAATTCCCCTATCACCTCGATACCTTTTTTATGTGGGATCGAGTTATAGAGGGCCTCTATGTCAATGGCTACAAGCCATGCATTTGTGGGGATCTGTAGTCCGTCTGTGCTTTTCAAAAGTTCTATGGTGTCTTTTACATATGAAAATAAGCATTTTACATGTGGATACAGATACTCATCAACCAATTGGCTGGCTTTTTCCGTTAAAGACCCACACCCTGAAATTATGGGGCGGCCTGGTGGCGATGTCAGACTCTTATGTACCTTAGGCAAGGCATAAAACGTTGGAGTAGTAAAAGAGGTCATGTCAAGAAAATCATAGGTTTTGGCATCTATGGTGCCATTTATGCGGGCCTTCAGTATTATGTTTTTATATTTGTTCATATAGTAATTTACATGTGAGGCTGGTACCGATCTGTACCAAGTTTTATTTGATATTATGTCCAGGCACATTTTTTCATAATTCTCTATGTCTAGAATAACCAAGTTCCCTCCCTTGTCTGAGGGTTTGATTATAATATTACTATTTGTTTTTAGGGTTTGCAATGCTTCTTTGAGTTCCTTCGGCAGATTGGTTTGAGGTCCAGTCTGCCAATTAGTAGATTCTATTTCCTTTGTGACCTGTATAACAAAGGCCCAAATATTGGAATTCCCCTGTAAGACAGGAAAAGATTTTGATTTTGATTTATACGTTTTAGGGTTGCCAAAATTTTTGGCACCAGGGGCCGATGGGTCCGTGGGGCGAGGGCAAGACGGAGGGAAATTCACCCCCTGTTGGATGATGGGAGTTGCGGATGGACTAGTAAATGTCCAACCTTCCTCCTCCGGATTGCTCTCGTCCCACAGGTCCATCAGGTCCTGTAGTGCCCTTAGGTCCTCAAAAGTAACTCCTTCTATGTTAGCGTTATTCTGTTCGCCAATGAGAACATCGGGTGATGTTTTATCATAGATGACTTTGTACATCAGGCGACGTGCGAAGAGATGAAGATCCTTTACTAATTCAAACTTGTCTGCATTTTCATCGGGACAAAAGGTAAGACCCAACTGCAATACCTTAGTCTCATTATCTGAGAGAGGATAGGAGGACAGATTAATAATGTCAAACTTGTCCCGACTCACCAAAGCTGGAGAGCCGGGACACGTTATTTTAAAGGCTGACTAGTTTTTTTCATTGGAGTGGTTAATGGCAGACTACGTTTACGATCACTCGTACTACTTGAAAAAATTGGAGCCGTTTTCACCTCCACATGGGGATCTAAGTTAGTCCCTCCACAGGCTTGTCCCTGTGGTGGGTGACCCACCACCAGGGAAATTGAATCAACATTCCTGGTGGGGGTAATGGGTGATACCAGAGAGTGATTCAGTGTACTGTTTGATAAAGTTGTATTCAATGTAGTGTTATTTTTGTTCTGTTGAGAACGTGATTTTTTGTCCTTGCTACTCACTTTATCTGACCGTGATCGGCTCTGTAGGCTAGTTTCACTTTCTTTTTTCCTTTTACGTATTGCTCCTTCATGTTGTGATTTGTCCTTCCGCAGGGCTATAGGGGCAAAGGATGTTGAGGAAGTGGACGATGTGTCCAGTTCTCCAAGATCCAAGCTGGGAATTTGTAGGTCCTGATTTATGTTGTTTCTTCTCACAGGGTATTTGTTTATTTGGTTCCATTTGTACGCCTGTTCGTAAGTATATGCTTTTTTGTCACGTTGATATTTATTTTCTTTTGTTTTAATTAAGTTTGTTGCATATTTTGTTAAATGGTCTCTAAGGTTCTTTTCTTTCTCTGGAAAACGAGTGTGAGAGCCCAAGTTGGCATGTTCCTCCTGCCACCTAAGGATCTCAAGATCTATTTCAGCAATGTCTTTATCATATTGTTCGCTTAAAATTTTCATCATTTGCAAAGAACATATTTGCAGGTTCTCCTCCCACTGATTTTTAATGTTGGGTTCTACTTTTTTCATGTTCGGGAAAATCTGTATGCGAAGTCCCCAGGGTACTATCCTATTCGATCTATATTTTTCAAAGAATTCTTTGTGCCAAAAGAGGCGAGTCTTTTTTTCTATCAGCCGTTGAAGGCTGGAAAAGTATGTACTCACATCTGCCTCACTGATATCTTCCTTAGAACGGTAAAGATTAACATCTGTTACAAAGCCTGCCCAGGCCTGACCGCAATAATCTGACATGATAAGTATATGGTCTTTTACTCACCAGCTGCTTTTCACCTCTCTGTGGATTGAACTCACCAGCCGCTCCCCTCTCTCCCTGTAGAAGTAACGCACCAGGAGTAAGGGATGAATTTAGGGGGCACACGAAGGGTGTGCGTGGGCCCCGCCCAAATCTTTCCCCACCTATGTGTCTAAAACGTGCTTGTCATGAAAATAAAAAATATACAAAAAAGACATGATTATTTGAAATTCATATCAAAAAGTGTCATACAACGTAAGTCATTACTAACATATACAATTAGATCATAAGAGAAAACTCCAGTCTAGGTATATGTTCTGTATTAATAATAATATTATCAATTTCAATTAATTGGTAAGGGTATAAAGAACAAGCATGGCTAGTGAAAAAGTATCATGGGTGTTTGAACCACCCTGGGTATAGAAATTTTCAGAGCTCACCAGACTGGAATGTTCTTCTAAGGTTTTGCATAGATAATGTACAATCATCCCAGATTAATATACAGTAAAAAATTATTGGAGATTTGGGACTATCTATGGTACATACAAAAAAGAAAATAATTTCATAGAGGTATGATAAAATATCTTGTTTTATTAACATAAAAATAAAGAAAAAAGAAAAAAGTATACACTATTAGACTCTATGTACATCAGAATGTGAATTATAGGGTTCAAAGGTGCTACATACAATTCCTAGTGGGACACCTATATTGTCATACATTCAAAATACACAGGTCATAATACTTGTCCAAACGCTCGACATGTTTCGCCTATAGAGGCTTCATCAGGAGACAAGGATAAGATATATTTGTAGATGGACGAGGATTTTTGAAAGTTATTCCGTATTCTATGGTATGTATACAAAACAACATATTAGTTAATGTACATAAAAAGAAAAAACAGTTTAACAATCATTGAGGCGTTATATATGCTGCATAGGATATGCGATGACCAGGATGTCTAGTGAAGTCTGATTACATATGCATGACTCCCTACCTCCAATGTCATAGGGGTTCTGAACATGGTCAGGCTTCTGAATAGAGGTGCCGATGGTTGCACTGGAGCACCCCCCAGGGGACCCACACAGGGACGTACCCATCGAACACCACCAGAAAACGTGGCTGGGAAATTGTCGGGGGAGATTGAGATCCTGTTCTTTTTCCAAAAAATGTTTATAGGGCCTGTGGGGTACAAATGTACTTATTGACCACAATTGTATTCACATAAACCATAATCATGCATGCGGTAGGCAAATAGTGCGACCATGCCCAATATTAATTGTCGGACTATACCTACCTCTACGGAAGCTTGTAAAAATGTGTATTTATGAGAGGCTCGGGTCGGTCAGCCCCCTAGACAGCAAAAACCGAATGGGGGAAGACGGGCGGGAACTTCTGGATCAACTTCTGAAAGATAGCAAAGCAAACAAAAAAGAGACCCCAATAAAGATGCATGGGAACCATATCCAATACATTTTACGGATCCCCACAAAATGGAGGGGGGGTG
Source organism: Lithobates sylvaticus (assembly GCA_028564925.1). Classification (NCBI taxonomy): domain Eukaryota; kingdom Metazoa; phylum Chordata; class Amphibia; order Anura; family Ranidae; genus Lithobates; species Lithobates sylvaticus. The sequence goes on along the minus strand of CM053027.1, from coordinate 168,970,691 downwards.
TAGTCCCCTACCTTATCATGAGGTATATATGGCATCAGAGCATATCAAATTTGATGGCTGGTCAACCCATATACTGCCCCTCAACAGGGGCTAGGTAAGATATCCAATGCCTATAAAAAGGACATTAAGAACAATTGTAATGATTTCCTATAATCGAGATTAAGGTGGGCAAAATGTCCACCGATTAAAGAGTTTAGTTAAGTCAAACTACCTGTTTTGGATCGTTCCCAGAGCGTCCCGAGCCTCACGTCCACCTCAGTCTGACACAGCGTCAGACTGGGTTTAAATGGTCTCCCCCCGTGGCGCCAAATGCGCACGGCGTGTGACATCACGCCGTGCTGACGTCACGCGGACGTAGTGCGGAGGTCAGACGGCGCCTAGCCCAGCACAGGTGACCGGAGTGTTCTTGTGAGGAACTCCTTCCGGTACACAGTTCAAGTGGGGCTGACCTGACATGCCCTGCTGACAGCAGCCCAAACTGCGCTGCCAGCTATTAGGGCATGACAGTGTCCCTCTGGATGGAAAACTCAAACCCAGTGGCCGGGTCAAGGCTGGCGACCGATCCCCGACCCGGAAGCGTGGCGGGCAGAAAACCACCCTAGGGTGGACATAATCAACCGCGCCACGCCACCGGAACGGTCCGTACAGTTCCCCAAAACCCTGGGGTGATCGCTGTATGGGGCACCCCCCATGCATTGTCCCCTGAGGCCCGCGCCAGCGCAAGGTCCATCGGGACCGATGAAAGCTTATAGGTAAAAAGAAAGAAAATAATAAAAATAAAAAATAAAAAGAGAAGAGAAAAAAGGAAAAATGAAAACGGAATAAAAGGAACACCCTGCATACACATATCCACTGCAGCACACAATTCTTATATTTCTATTATGAAATTATTATTATACATATAGTTTTTTAGCTCAAAAATATGTTTACAAAGCAACAGGCATATCAGTTCACACTCTCAACCCCACGTAAGGGGGGGACAGCATAATATTACAAGAACAAGCACGTCTCAGCACACACAGACTGGGGCCATGTTTAGGCCCTAGGTGGCTCACGTATAAGGCCTATCGGTGCTCTATTACTCATACTGGTGGGGAGAGGAGGGGGGGGGGGGGGGGGGGGAAAGGACGGGAAAAGTGAGAAGTGAAGGGAAGGGGAAGGGAGGGAAAAGGGATAAAGGGAGAGGGAGGGAAGGAAAGGAAAGGAACGGACTAAGGGACCACAGCTGGCAGAGAAGTGAAAAGCCGAAGGTGAAGCTTGAGAAGCCACACACTTAAAGGAAAGGTTTAAAACTGATTCCTTCGTTGAGGCCCGGATACCGGGTGGCCCTCAACAAATAGATCCATCTAGTTTCGATCTGTAAGAGTTTCTTGTCTAGATCACCCCCTCGTTCCTGTTGAGGGAGGTGCTCAAGGCTGTAGAAACCAATAAATTTAAGATCAAAATTATGATATAAGCCTACATGACGGCTAATTGGTGTCTCCATTTTGCGTTTTGCATTCTGATGTACATAGAGTCTAATAGTGTATACTTTTTTCTTTTTTCTTTATTTTTATGTTAATAAAACAAAATATTTTATCATACCTCTATGAAATTATTTTCTTTTTTGTATGTACCATAGATAGTCCCAAATCTCCAATAATTTTTTACTGTATATTAACCTGGGATGATTGTACATTATCTATGCAAAACCTTAGAAGAACATTCCAGTCTGGTGAGCTCTGAAAATTTCTATACCCAGGGTGGTTCAAACACCCATGATACTTTTTCACTAGCCATGCTTGTTCTTTATACCCTTACCAATTAATTGAAATTGATAATATTATTATTAATACAGAACATATACCTAGACTGGAGTTTTCTCTTATGATCTAATTGTATATGTTAGTAATGACTTACGTTGTATGACACTTTTTGATATGAATTTCAAATAATCATGTCTTTTTTGTATATTTTTTATTTTCATGACAAGCACGTTTTAGACACATAGGTGGGGAAAGATTTGGGCGGGGCCCACGCACACCCTTCGTGTGCCCCCTAAATTCATCCCTTACTCCTGGTGCGTTACTTCTACAGGGAGAGAGGGGAGCGGCTGGTGAGTTCAATCCACAGAGAGGTGAAAAGCAGCTGGTGAGTAAAAGACCATATACTTATCATGTCAGATTATTGCGGTCAGGCCTGGGCAGGCTTTGTAACAGATGTTAATCTTTACCGTTCTAAGGAAGATATCAGTGAGGCAGATGTGAGTACATACTTTTCCAGCCTTCAACGGCTGATAGAAAAAAAGACTCGCCTCTTTTGGCACAAAGAATTCTTTGAAAAATATAGATCGAATAGGATAGTACCCTGGGGACTTCGCATACAGATTTTCCCGAACATGAAAAAAGTAGAACCCAACATTAAAAATCAGTGGGAGGAGAACCTGCAAATATGTTCTTTGCAAATGATGAAAATTTTAAGCGAACAATATGATAAAGACATTGCTGAAATAGATCTTGAGATCCTTAGGTGGCAGGAGGAACATGCCAACTTGGGCTCTCACACTCGTTTTCCAGAGAAAGAAAAGAACCTTAGAGACCATTTAACAAAATATGCAACAAACTTAATTAAAACAAAAGAAAATAAATATCAACGTGACAAAAAAGCATATACTTACGAACAGGCGTACAAATGGAACCAAATAAACAAATACCCTGTGAGAAGAAACAACATAAATCAGGACCTACAAATTCCTAGCTTGGATCTTGGAGAACTGGACACATCGTCCACTTCCTCAACATCCTTTGCCCCTATAGCCCTGCGGAAGGACAAATCACAACATGAAGGAGCAATACGTAAAAGGAAAAAAGAAAGTGAAACTAGCCTACAGAGCCGATCACGGTCAGATAAAGTGAGTAGCAAGGACAAAAAATCACGTTCTCAACAGAACAAAAATAACACTACATTGAATACAACTTTATCAAACAGTACACTGAATCACTCTCTGGTATCACCCATTACCCCCACCAGGAATGTTGATTCAATTTCCCTGGTGGTGGGTCACCCACCACAGGGACAAGCCTGTGGAGGGACTAACTTAGATCCCCATGTGGAGGTGAAAACGGCTCCAATTTTTTCAAGTAGTACGAGTGATCGTAAACGTAGTCTGCCATTAACCACTCCAATGAAAAAAACTAGTCAGCCTTTAAAATAACGTGTCCCGGCTCTCCAGCTTTGGTGAGTCGGGACAAGTTTGACATTATTAATCTGTCCTCCTATCCTCTCTCAGATAATGAGACTAAGGTATTGCAGTTGGGTCTTACCTTTTGTCCCGATGAAAATGCAGACAAGTTTGAATTAGTAAAGGATCTTCATCTCTTCGCACGTCGCCTGATGTACAAAGTCATCTATGATAAAACATCACCCGATGTTCTCATTGGCGAACAGAATAACGCTAACATAGAAGGAGTTACTTTTGAGGACCTAAGGGCACTACAGGACCTGATGGACCTGTGGGACGAGAGCAATCCGGAGGAGGAAGGTTGGACATTTACTAGTCCATCCGCAACTCCCATCATCCAACAGGGGGTGAATTTCCCTCCGTCTTGCCCTCGCCCCACGGACCCATCGGCCCCTGGTGCCAAAAATTTTGGCAACCCTAAAACGTATAAATCAAAATCAAAATCTTTTCCTGTCTTACAGGGGAATTCCAATATTTGGGCCTTTGTTATACAGGTCACAAAGGAAATAGAATCTACTAATTGGCAGACTGGACCTCAAACCAATCTGCCGAAGGAACTCAAAGAAGCATTGCAAACCCTAAAAACAAATAGTAATATTATAATCAAACCCTCAGACAAGGGAGGGAACTTGGTTATTCTAGACATAGAGAATTATGAAAAAATGTGCCTGGACATAATATCAAATAAAACTTGGTACAGATCGGTACCAGCCTCACATGTAAATTACTATATGAACAAATATAAAAACATAATACTGAAGGCCCGCATAAATGGCACCATAGATGCCAAAACCTATGATTTTCTTGACATGACCTCTTTTACTACTCCAACGTTTTATGCCTTGCCTAAGGTACATAAGAGTCTGACATCGCCACCAGGCCGCCCCATAATTTCAGGGTGTGGGTCTTTAACGGAAAAAGCCAGCCAATTGGTTGATGAGTATCTGTATCCACATGTAAAATGCTTATTTTCATATGTAAAAGACACCATAGAACTTTTGAAAAGCACAGACGGACTACAGATCCCCACAAATGCATGGCTTGTAGCCATTGACATAGAGGCCCTCTATAACTCGATCCCACATAAAAAAGGTATCGAGGTGATAGGGGAATTCCTGACAGAAAGAGACATTGATTCATGGAAATACAATGAATTTGTATTAGAGCTACTCAGCTTTGTGTTGATGCATAACATATTTGTATTTAAACGCTCCCATTACCTCCAGGTACAGGGGGTCGCTATGGGGGCAAAATGTGCGCCCTCCTATGCGAACCTGTATCTGGGGGGATGGGAGCGAGACCTATTCTCTGATGAGAATAAAAGCCTGTCGATTAGCCAAATCTTATCATGGAGTCGTTACATTGATGACGTCCTCATGATATGGTCGGGATCGAAGGAGGACCTCATTGTATTTTTGGACGAATTACAAGATAATGAATACAATTTAAAATTTACCTTTAATTACGACCAGAAAAGGATCACCTTTTTGGATGTTGAACTTTTTGTTGATGAGAAAGGAACACTGTGCTCTACCCTCTATAGAAAAGCCTCAGCAGGCAACAGTATGCTGCATGCCAGCAGCTCTCACCCGGAGAAATTAATCAAAAGCATCCCTTATAGCCAATTTCTAAGGATAAAGCGAAATTGCACGCATCTCGATGATTTTCAACGAGAGGCGAATCTTCTGCGCGAACGCCTCTTACTACGAGGATACAGTAAAACATGCCTCAGGAAAGCCTATAATCAGGTAGTGGATATGAATAGACAACTCCTACTATACAAACCTAGACGAGCTAAGACCCAGGAGAGCACAAGAGTTGTTACCAAATACAATCGACAACACAAAAAGGTACGCAACATATATAAAAAATTTTGGTATTTATTGTCCACTGATGAAAAAATATCCAAGCACATCAAACCATATCCAGAGATTACATACAAAAGGTCACGTTCACTACGTGACACTTTGGTAAGTAGTCACTATTCAAGTGATCAGAATAATAAGAAACAAGTCTCGGGTACATTTAAATGTGGCAAATGCAAATTTTGCCGCTTCATTTTGGAGGGCAAAAATATAGATCTGCCAGATGGTAGAACATGGACTCCAAAACATCGCACTAACTGCCAATCAGTAGGATCAGTATATTTGATGAAATGCCTATGTGGAGCATTCTTTGTGGGAAAAACAAAACGCCCCCTATTTTGCCGTATGAGAGATCATGTATCACTAATTTGCAAACGCAAAATGGAGACACCAATTAGCCGTCATGTAGGCTTATATCATAATTTTGATCTTAAATTTATTGGTTTCTACAGCCTTGAGCACCTCCCTCAACAGGAACGAGGGGGTGATCTAGACAAGAAACTCTTACAGATCGAAACTAGATGGATCTATTTGTTGAGGGCCACCCGGTATCCGGGCCTCAACGAAGGAATCAGTTTTAAACCTTTCCTTTAAGTGTGTGGCTTCTCAAGCTTCACCTTCGGCTTTTCACTTCTCTGCCAGCTGTGGTCCCTTAGTCTGTTCCTTTCCTTTCCTTCCTCCCCTCTCCCTTTATCCCTTTTCCCTCCCTTCCCCTTCCCTTCCCTTCTCACTTTTCCCGTCCTTTTCCCCCCCCCCCCCCCCCCCTCTCCCCACCAGTATGAGTAATAGAGCACCGATAGGCCTTATACGTGAGCCACCTAGGGCCTAAACATGGCCCCAGTCTGTGTGTGCTGAGACGTGCTTGTTCATGTAATATTATGCTGTCCCCCCCTTACGTGGGGTTGAGAGTGTGAACTGATATGCCTATTGCTTTGTAAACATATTTTTGAGCTAAAAAACTATATGTATAATAATAATTTCACAATAGAAATATAAGAATTGTGTGCTGCAGTGGATATGTGTATGCAGGGTGTTCCTTTTATTCCGTTTTCATTTTTCTTTTTTCTCTTCTCTTTTTATTTTTTATTTTTATTATTTTCTTTCTTTTTACCTATAAGTTTTCATCGGTCCCGATGGACCTTGCGCTGGCGCGGGCCTCAGGGGACAATGCATGGGGGGTGCCCCATACAGCGATCACCCCAGGGTTTTGGGGAACTGTACGGACCGTTCCGGTGGCGTGGCGCGGTTGATTATGTCCACCCTAGGGTGGTTTTCTGCCCGCCACGCTTCCGGGTCGGGGATCGGTCGCCAGCCTTGACCCGGCCACTGGGTTTGAGTTTTCCATCCAGAGGGACACTGTCATGCCCTAATAGCTGGCAGCGCAGTTTGGGCTGCTGTCAGCAGGGCATGTCAGTTCAGCCCCACTTGAACTGTGTACCGGAAGGAGTTCCTCACAAGAACACTCCGGTCACCTGTGCTGGGCTAGGCGCCGTCTGACCTCCGCACTGCGTCCGCGTGACGTCAGCACGGCGTGACGTCACACGCCGTGCGCATTTGGCGCCACGGGGGGAGACCATTTAAACCCAGTCTGACGCTGTGTCAGACGGAGGTGGACGTGAGGCTCGGGACGCTCTGGGAACGATCCAAAACAGGTAGTTTGACTTAACTAAATTCTTTAATCGGTGGACATTTTGCCCACCTTAATCTCGATTATAGGAAATCATTACAATTGTTCTTAATGTCCTTTTTATAGGCATTGGATATTTTACCTAGCCCCTGTTGAGGGGCAGTATATGGGTTGACCAGCCATCAAATTTGATATGCTCTGATGCCATATATACCTCATGATAAGGTAGGGGACTACACCCCCCCTCCATTTTGTGGGGATCCGTAAAATGTATTGGATATGGTTCCCATGCATCTTTATTGGGGTCTCTCTTTTTTGTTTGCTTTGCTATCTTTCAGAAGTTGATCCAGAAGTTCCCGCCCGTCTTCCCCCATTCGGTTTTTGCTGTCTAGGGGGCTGACCGACCCGAGCCTCTCATAAATACACATTTTTACAAGCTTCCGTAGAGGTAGGTATAGTCCGACAATTAAATTGGGCATGGTCGCACTATTTGCCTACCGCATGCATGATTATGGTTTATGTGAATACAATTGTGGTCAATAAGTACATTTGTACCCCACAGGCCCTATAAACATTTTTTGGAAAAAGAACAGGATCTCAATCTCCCCCGACAATTTCCCAGCCACGTTTTCTGGTGGTGTTCGCCGGGTACGTCCCTGTGTGGGTCCCCTGGGGGGTGCTCCAGTGCAACCATCGGCACCTCTATTCAGAAGCCTGACCATGTTCAGAACCCCTATGACATTGGAGGTAGGGAGTCATGCATATGTAATCAGACTTCACTAGACATCCTGGTCATCGCATATCCTATGCAGCATATATAACGCCTCAATGATTGTTAAACTGTTTTTTCTTTTTATGTACATTAACTAATATGTTGTTTTGTATACATACCATAGAATACGGAATAACTTTCAAAAATCCTCGTCCATCTACAAATATATCTTATCCTTGTCTCCTGATGAAGCCTCTATAGGCGAAACATGTCGAGCGTTTGGACAAGTATTATGACCTGTGTATTTTGAATGTATGACAATATAGGTGTCCCACTAGGAATTGTATGTAGCACCTTTGAACCCTATAATTCACATTCTGATGTACATAGAGTCTAATAGTGTATACTTTTTTCTTTTTTCTTTATTTTTATGTTAATAAAACAAGATATTTTATCATACCTCTATGAAATTATTTTCTTTTTTGTATGTACCATAGATAGTCCCAAATCTCCAATAATTTTTTACTGTATATTAATCTGGGATGATTGTACATTATCTATGCAAAACCTTAGAAGAACATTCCAGTCTGGTGAGCTCTGAAAAGATGTTTTTTAGGTGTTTACTTTGTAAATTAAAATTTTGTGCAAAATGCTCCAATTGGGATCACATACATTACACAGATTCCCATGCCATCTCCTAGAGCAACAGTATTTTTTTTGTCACTTTCCTATCAAAAATGGCCTTATGCTAAAAGATGTTTGTTGGTTAGTGCATACCAGGGTTCTATATTCTGGAATAATAGCCAATACACCTGGTGTACCAGGCTGACGCTTTTATTTTTCAGATAGTTTGGACCCTGCTTTTATAATACAGATAGTAAAATAAAATAAAATAAAAATGTATTTAACCACTTTCTTTTGGTGGTATTTGATTAGTGCTGGGGTTTTTATTTTTTTGGCTAAACAAACAAAAAAAGATGGAACATTTTGAAAAAAAATATATTTCATATTTTGTTATAAAATTTTGCAAACAGGTAATTTTTCTCCTTCATTGATATGCGCTGATGAGGCTGCACTGGTGGGCACTGATAGGCTGCACTGATAGACATAGGTAAGGTGGCACTGATGAGGTGGCACTGATGGGCCCTGATAGGTGGCATTGATGGGTGGCACTGATGGGTGGCACTGATGGGCAGCACTCAAGGGAACTGAAAGGTGTCACTGATAGGTAGCACTGATAGATGGCATTGATGGGCACCGATAGATGGCACTTATGGGCACTGATAGGTGGCATTGATAGGCACGGATGGGCACTGGTAGGTAACACTGATAAGCTGCACTGGTGATGAGGCACTGATTGGTGACATTGATAGGTGGCACTGTGGGCACTGATAGGTGGTACTGTGGGCACCAATAGGTGTCACTGTGGGCACTGGTAGGTGGCGCTGGAGGGCACTGGTAGGCAGCATTGTTGTGCACTGGTAGGTGACACCGGCAGGTGGCACATGTGGGCACAGATGACTCAGTGGCCGGTGATCAGCTTCTTTTCCCCTCCTCACTCTGTCAGTGTGATCAGAAAAAATAGCTGATTACCAGCTCTGTTTACATCATATGATCAGCTGTCATTGTCTGACAGCTAATCACATGGTAAGGGGTCGGGATCGACCCCTTACTCCGATCTGTGATCAGTTGAGTCTCATAGACTCGCTGATCACAGAACACTCTGCACGTGCCCTGCAGGGGGTGCGCAGGCAGCTCAAGCACAGGAGGCCGTCATATGATGGCCTCCTGACAAAGTAGATCTGCGCTGTAGCTGTCATTTGATTATAGCGTGGATGGGAAGTGGTTAAAACAACATGAACCTTGACTAACAGTTCAGTAAATATTCACAGGTCTCTGAGTCTTATTTGTGTCTGATCTGGGCCAATAGGATCATAAATGTCATCTCTACATAGGAAACAAATTGTTTAAGACTGAAAATAACATTTATAAAAAAAAGAGATTACCATATATACCAATGCATTACCATACATGTTAAATATGGGGCCAGCCTTCATCTAAGGAACCATTATAGCAATAACTGTATTTTATGGTATGCAAAGTTTTTTTTTTTTGCTGGATAAAAAGTATATATGCATTATGTGGTATTTGCTAATCAGTCTTCATGTGCGAATAAGCCTATGAAAGTGCTCTAACTGCTCCAAAAGCTTGCATTCTAGTCTTTTTAGTTAGCCATTAAAGTGTTGTGAACACCTAAAAGTGTTTACTGATGAATATTTGTTAAACGTTTGTGAGATCCGTTTACAAATAATATATCCATTCCTAAATTTATAAATCTTTTTATCAAGCCTGGATCTTTTCGGAAAGGCAACATTTCAGAATATAGAGTGTGCTGCTTGTTTTGTTATTGTATGACATTTATTTCTTATGTAACCTGCAAGCATGCAACTATGATCAATCAACGCTAACTGTAATTAGAAAAAGTGGCTTAAGCTCAGGCAATTAGTTAAAGGGTAATTTAAATCAGCAGATTTTTGAAACCCCCATTATACTGTATCTTTTAAGGACAATCATTCACTATTAGAAGTGTAGAATCTCTGTAAATTAAATGCAATTAACAGACTGCAACTGTTGTGTAGTTTATGTTACAACTGATAACTATATGAACATATGGGATATACCTGGTGAACAACTCCAAAAGCATAGAGAGAGTTACTAAGCTGGCAAGGATTTTTGCCAACTCAGGCGAAGGTGCGTTTTGCTGCCTCCCCCCCTCCCCCCCTCCCCGACAACTGCATTGATCAAAAAAATGCACTTTTTTTTTAGCTGCACTTGAACCAGATCGCACTGCATTTGCAACCTGCTTTTGGGGTGTTGTTAACTTTGAATTGACGCCTGAAGGCAGATCACAAAACACAGTGTGATGGCAATGCAGTGCAGGAAATACACAGGGATTCCTGAATTTCCTGCACTGCATACAGTATGTGTGAACCTGGGATAAAACTGTGAAGCAGTCTAAAGCCCCATACACACGATCAGACTTTGTACAAACTTTACCGTGGATTTTTGTACAAAGGGCATTGGATGTAAATATGTATTGCATACACACGATCTGACTTTTTAGGCAACAAACACGAACGTAGTGACGTTTCAACATACTGACGACACTTCAAAAGAGGACGTTCAATTACTCCAGCGCCTCCTTTGGTCAACTTCTGTATTGTTGTCTGATCTTTTGCATTGGTTCTAAGCATGCGTGTTTGTACTTTGTACAAAAGTCTGATGGTTTTGTGTACACAAAGTTTGTCCGTTCGCACAGCCAACAAAAGTCCGATGAAAAACGAAAACGTTTGTCTGATGGAGCGTACACACGGTCGGATGTTGCTTTAAAACAGCTAATTTGCATGTTTGTTTTCAAAAAGTCCGAAAGTGTGTACGGGGCCTTCATGCAGCCCAGGATGGTGGAGCAGGGAACTTTGTCAAGGCCCATGTGAACTAGAACTCGTGTGGAAAACCTGCTTTCCCTGTGCATTTCCCACACTGCATTCCAAATGCACTGCCCTTTTTATCTGAAGTTGGTGTCAGGGGAATGTTAATGAAACTGCAAACGCAGTGTGTTTGCCTTCACTAGATAGCATTGAACAAAAGTACTATGCGATCCAGTTGCAGTTTTTTTTCCAAAAGTTGTGGATGCATTACTTTCGGTGCGGTGCAGTGCAATTTCAGCCACTTTGAAACTGAATGGGCTGAAATCACACTGCACACGGATTGCATGTGAATCATAGTGTGAATGGGCCCTCAAGCTGTGAAAAACAAACAACAACTCAGCACAAAAGAGACCTTTAACTGTAGCAAAAAAATAAGAATTTATATTAAAAGCAAGATCTAAATGGACTCACAAAAGGAGAAGCGATGAGTCATTTACCAAAGCTGTGCAGAAGATGACACACTCCGGCTGTGACTCACACCACTTGGAAATGAGAAGCCAGCCGATGTCAAACAATGTTCCGCCTCTTAGATTGGCTCCTATGATGGACATTACACTGGTCCTATTTCCTGGAATTGGACCAGTGTGCCGTCCATCAAAGGAGGGGATCCAGGAGGCGGGACCTTGTTTGACAGCAGCTGTCTCTCCTCCCGATTCAGGCTGTGATCCCGGTGCAGTGTGTCATTTTCCACACAGCTTTGTTTAATGCTTGATCGCTTCACCTTTTAGTGCATTTAGTTTTTGTTTTTAATAAACATTCTTGCTTTTATGCTAGAGTAAGATTCCATTCACACAGGGGCAACACGACTTCCAGCGCGACTTTGGGAGGCAACTTGGGCACGACTTGAGTATGAATCACAGCGCGACTTGGGGCAACTTACAAAGCAACTTGAAGTTGCCTCCAGGACAGGAGACTTTGCCAGTGGCCAATCACATAATAATCAGCTCTGTGGGAGGGGGGGGGGGGGTTTGCCTAGAAAACTATTTTTACTTCCTGGAAAGTTGCTTCAGTTAAGACAGGGGATCCGACTTGGAGGCAACTTCTATTGAAATCAATGGGTACAAGTCACCTAGAAGTCGGATTGAAGTAGTACAGGAACCTTTTCTGAAGTCGGAGCGACTGCAGTAGTGTGCATTAAGACAGATCCATTCACTTACATTGATTTTTTCATGTAGCGCGACTTGAGGCAACTAGGGACGACTTGAAGTCGGATCCAAAGTTGCCCCTGTGTGAATGGACTCTTAAGCCCCATACACACGGTCGGATTTTCCGATGGATTCTGTCCTATCGGACAATGTTGTCGGAAATTCCGACCGTGTGTAGGCACCATCGGACATTTTCCATCGATTGTCCGACGGACAAAGTTTTATCTCCTGCTCTCAAATTTTCCGACAACAAAGTCCGATCACACCAATTCCGATCGCGTGTAGCGTAGTCCGACGGACAAAGTGCTACGCATGCTCAGAAGAAATTCTGTGACGGAAGCGCTCGGTCAGGTAAAACTACCGTTCCTAATCGACCCAGCACATTCGTCACGCTGCAATGTTAAAATGTCTTTAATGCAGCACATTCTCTTTTCTTTACAATGCAAGAAGAATGACGTGTTTTAGCTGCTCCTATTCACACTCACTTCTCACCAACTTATTTAATTATTATTTTTCAGGATTTATTGGCTAGATGTTTCTTTTTCGTCAGATGGTCAAAGAATGTTTGTTACCGTATATTTTTTGGATGATTTGTCATTTTTTATTTTTTGTTTGGAATACATATTTTCTGTTTTTTTTTTTTTTTGATTTTTGAGGGGGGTTGTGTGTCTCAACTTAGCAAAACAACATTATTATCATTTGTATTTGTTGCCTAAATTTACTCTGAGGTTGTTTGTTGTTGGTGCACCTTGTTAATTGGAATTTCTGCTTTGTGAAATGTACCTGCCTACTCACAAATAAACTGTCATTGTAGAAAAGTAAAACACATAGGCAATGATTTTTTCAAATCAAAAATACCTTTATTTAGGTCTCAGCAACAAACCAAAGAGGAACGCAGCGATGGAGAAACTTGGGGAATTAGCAAAGCCTTGGACACCCACGGCAAACATCATTTTTTAAGCTTCAAAAATTGGTGGCCTGAGGAGTACGTATCTTAATAATAAGGGAATGCTATCTGGTCCTAAAGTCCAAAACATCTGCAGCAGATGCCATCTAGGTCCCCAGGCTCTGGTACTACGAGAGGCTCCATCTTCTCTCAGACCAGACTGAATCCAGGTCGTCACTCTCAGGTCTTCCTTGCACGCTTCCTTCCACGCTGTGGTGCTGGTGGGGTGGCAGAAGGAGGAGGAGGCGGAGCATGGTCACTATCACAAACATGTGTGAGTGTGGTCATCCCCCCAGCCATCCCCTTATTTAGGACCTTGAGGATGACATCCTCAAACATGCTGCATTGCCCCGCCTCCATATCCTTCATTTTAGTGGCAACCAAGGAGCCAAAGGCCTCCTCGTAGGTGGGTGTGGCATGTAGGGAGGCTGAAGCCTCTCTGATCAGCCGGAGCGCTGACTCTCCCACCTCACCCCCCCTTCTCGCCCTTTTGTAGGGAAGGCGGAGAGGAGGGACTTGGGAGACAGTCAGGCTCCTAGGCCTACCCCCCTCTTGGCTGCCACTACCCACCTCTTGGCTGCCACTAACCCCTGCCTCCTCCTGACTGCCACATTCCACAGCCACCTCCTGGCTGAGGTCTTCCTGTGTATGAAAAAGGGACATAGTTTGAGTTATTTGTTCATCAAACACACACAATTTTCATCTATTGACTGTTGCAAAATGTTTACAAATAGAAAACCATACAATTCTCAGCCCTTCAGTTTATATTCTTGCCCCAAATGTCTCCAACACTACTGTCCGTTGATATGTCAAACACGTTAGGAACTAAGCAATTGGGGATCCTGAATTAAGTGAACATCATTCCTTTTTCACAAAAATGGGTACAAAACTACTATACCTGGCTCAAGCTGGGCTCCTCCACCTCTTCCAGACTGGAAGGCCCAGGTTGCTCCTCGGAAGCCTCATCAGGGGTGGCCTGCGTGGAAGGACGCGTGCAAGGAAGAGTCGAGAGTGACTCCCTAACATCAGCCTGGTCTTTGAGAAAATGGAGCCTGTCATAGTACCAGAGCTTGGGGACATGGACCTGTGCTGCTGCAGCTCCAGATGCTTGGGACTTTAGGACCTTATTGCGCTCCCTGAAATAGGTACTCCTCAGGCTGCCAATTTTGAGTCTTAACTTCTCCACGGTTGCTGTGGGCATCCTTGGCTTTACAAATTCCACAAGTTTCTGCATGGCTGTGTACCTCTTTGGTTTGTTGCTGTAATCGGGGTGTTTTGCCTGCCATAAAAAGGTAATTTCTCTGTACTTGTCAATGAAGAGGGGGAGAAAACTCACATCGTCGAACCCCTCCATATTCTCTGCAAGACACAACACCACACAAAACACTATAAATAATGTCAGGCTAAACTCTCCTAATCTTCTCCATAAAGAAGCCTCAAGGTCTAATCAGTCTAGGCTAGTTAGGTACCAAGTTCAAATTGTACCTTCGTTCTAGCGATCGTCTCGTGCGTGAGCTTTCTCTCCCCTCGTCTCACAGATCGTCGCTACGACACAGGCGTGTGACGTTTTATATACAGTGCGCATGCATGAAACTCCGCCCGCCCCTGACGATCTTTCTCGTCTATTCCCCACCCCTTCTCTTTACGGCGCAGTGGGGGAGAGCACATGGCGGGGACACAGCAGATGCGCCCTAAATATTACAGCAACGAGGAGGAGGACGAGGAAAGGCCGGAGGCAGAAACGTCCCGATCCCCGGAGGCTGAAATTTAAGGCCTCCAATATGTCTTTTGGAGAAATGTTGGAGATGGTGGACATATTGAAGAGGAGCGACTATGATGGGAAGTATGGGCCTTACCTCAACCCAAATGTTAGAAAGGCCAAGATCATGTCTAAAGTTGTGAGGAGGCTGTACAATAATTTTGGGGTACAAAAATCCAAGGAACAACTGAGGAAACGCTGGTCAGACCTGAAACTGAGGGAGCCCGATCAGTACAGAAAGATCAAGCGAGGTCTTCAAAAAAGTAAGTAGTTGTGTTTTGTGTTTGATTTCTTGCTTGCATACTGCTCCATGTGGTTGGATTTTTTCAATGTTGTACCTTTGAAAATGGCCACTTTCATGTTCGTCTGTGCATTCGATCGTACTCAACCTCGATCTTTCTGCCACTGTCATGTTCGTGTGTGTCCATTCGATTGTACTCAACCTCGATCGTTCGGCCACTTATAATACGAGGTTTGGTGAAGTTTTTAGTGAAAGGAAGTTTGTTTTCAATAGAGATGTCATCAAGAATGGAAAGCAAATTTATTCAATGTAAAGGAGAGGTCACTCAGTAGCTGTTTACCCATCTGGACTCTAGAGCACTAGTGCTGGGACACCCAAACCCCCTTTTTATTATGCTGTTCCACACATGTGCTCCAGTGGATACTAGAGGGGTGTCTCCATCAGACAAACTTCTACCAAAAAGGTAGTAAGTTTAGCACCTTTACAAAGTGACTACATTCATGTTGTTGTTATTTGAAACTGGCCAACAAAAAATATTGTCCCTCACTTCCAAGCAATGTTTGACATTTCCTATTTCTGCCCTCAATAGATTGTTGTGCTAAATCTTCCTTTTGTACATTCTCATAGGGGAGCGAAGACTCGGGACGTCTGAGGACACCAGGAAACCCACACCTCCCAAAGAAGGGGAAATACCAGAAGCAGAGGAGGAGGAGCAGGAAGGAGAGAACATCGAACTTGGAGAACTTGTCACCACAACAGTGTGGGAGAACACAGCTACTGGTAAGCTAATCAATGTATGCCTGCCTCATTTCCAAGAGACATTTTTTTTTGTGTTTTTAGGTGATGTGGATGTTGTGGAAGAAGAATCACACTTTACCACTTAAAGTGCACTCATCGGGGAGATAATGGTGTGCAATCGAGATCTAGATGAGATCAAGAAAAACATCAATGATGTTCAACAAAAATTGAAGAACATCATTGATGTTTTAGGTAAAATCTGAAAACGCACAAAGTAATTATAACACATTTGTGGCTGTTTGTGACAACATTTGAAACTTAAGAACTGTGGAAAATTTGGAAGATGCACACATTGTGTCAACATGTGCTAGCTCCCATCATGGTGGATGAATGACAACATTTTGGGGGTGCAACCACTTTACTAACTACTAAAGTGGGTGTGGTGAAGGGGTTGCACCCCCAAAACACGTCTATTGATCCCCATGATGGGAAATTGCATTTTTGAACATTCTAGGCATGTGTTTTACCATCTAATGTCCATTTTGAGACCCAAATTGTGTGCATGTTCTAAATTTCCAGTTTCCAGGGGTGACCCCCCATGTGATGAAGGCAAGATCAAACACACTTTGAACATATAGTCATGTCTGATCTTGTCTTCACTTTAGAAAGTTGAACTTTGCAAGTTCCTATGTTCAGTCTGTTCTGTTTTGCTCCATGCCTGGTTTTAAAAAATGCGGAATGTTAGTAAACAATGTTCGAAAGAACCAAGATCTTGTCAGTTTTGCCAAGAAGTTTTGAAAGGCACTTGTGAATGTGTTGTAAGTAAACTTTTTTAATTGAAAAAATGTGTGGCTTCCTTCTTTAAAAACACAAAAGCATTATTTATGGCAAAAGTAAAGGATTTGGGGGGCAATGGGTGTTATTTACTAAAGACTATTCCAGTTTGCACTGCAAGTGTATTTTCCAGGGCACTTTTGCAGTGCACTTGTAGTGCATAGTGGATTTGGCTTATGTAAATGACACCCACAGTGCTTTGTACGAAAACACGTAGCACACCATTTTTGTGAATACACACATTTCTGTCATGGTGATGAAAAGGAGTATTTTGGGTGTCAGTTATGCACTACAAACCTTCTCTAGACAAAAGATTAGGTATCACACACACAACATGAGAAGATTCTTTTTGGGAAGAAGAGACTGTTACCTGCTTTTGCTCAGAAAGTGCATTCCCACTGTTGAAGCTAAAGGGCAAAAATTACAATCACAAATAAGTTAGAATACACCTACAAAAAACACAAGCAGGAAATGACAAGAAATCATAGGTCTGGTTAAAAAATATATTTATTAAAAAATGCCTCTCACACATCGTCAGGCAGAGCAATGGCCCCCCTACCCACAAAGTAGTCCATATATTGCTCGCGGACCTCGCGGGCATTTAGAGGGGACAAGCCTGGACGTGCCGCTTGAAGGGCTGTGAGGTCGGCATTGGAAGGCCCATCCACATCTGGGCCAACGGGCACCACATAGTTGTGCAATATGCAGCAGGCAAGAACTATGTGGTTCAGTTTGTATTCCGCGAAGTTAATAGCCGTCAAAAACAGGCGGAAGCGGCTGGCCAGGATCCCGAAGGTGTTCTCAACCACTCTGCGGGCTCTCGACAGCCTGTAATTGAAGACCCTCTGGTCTGGGGTGAGGGTCCTCATCGGGAAGGGCCTCATCAGATGGGGAGTCAGAGCAAACGCTTCATCTGCGACAAAGACGAAGGGGAGTCCTTCAGCATTCTCCTCTGGAGGTGGCAAGCACAGACTGCCACTCTGGAGACGCCAGTAGAACTCCGTGTGCGCAATGGCACCACCATCCGAGATCCGGACGTTCATCCCCACGTCCACATACAAAAACTCGTATGTCGCCGACACCACCGCCAACATCACTACACTATTAAACCCCTTGTAATTATAATAGTAGGACCCCGAGTTGGGGGGTGGGACGATGCGGACGTGTTTCCCATCAATTGCACCTCCGCAGTTAGGAAAGTCCCAACGGCTGGCAAAGTGGGAGGCCACAGTCTGCCATTCCTGTGGCGTGGAAGGGAACTGTGGAGTTAAACAAGAAAAAAAAATTAGTCACTTTGCACATAAACCTTGCAAGCAGATTAGACACTAACATCTTGGAACAAGATCAGACTTTTAAATTGTAACCTTGAAAGTATTTGCACCCAAAAGTAGAGGGTCCCCCTAGCAGATTACTCACCCCCCATCAATCCCCCCCACTTCTGATGGGCAATTGACAATAACTAGGGGTTCAGGGGGGGGGGGTTTGGACAGGTAACCCTCTGCACTTCATTGATTGCCAAATGGCTCAATAATGTGTGCTAGTTTGGCCAGACCCTCCTTAACTTAACACTATTGGCAGCCCACAGGAAAGATAAAAGAACATTCCAAATCCCCCCCCCCCCAAAAAAAAAGGTAGTAAAACACACAGCAAACATTTGTGCATATTTTAGGGGGTGTTTGGGGGAAAACAATACTATGCAGCAGACAAAATACATTGCTTAAGTGACTAGGCCATAGGTGTCTATTGGGCCAGAAGAGCATGCTGGGGAGGTAAGTGAAGGGAAAAATGCAGGAAGGAGAAAAGGGGCACAGCATATTAGAGCATATTGCAATCATGGTAATTAGGGAAGGAGGTCAAAAATACAAGACATTAGCAAACAGAGCATACATAGAAGGGAATAGTAAAGGAGAAATGTTACCTTAATATAGTCCTCCTGCAGGACCTGGATGATAGCAGAACAGGTCTCTGGAATAATGATTCCCAGAGCCTGGGGAGAGATACCTGTGGAGAACTTCAGATCCTGAAGGCTTCTCCCTGTCGCCAAGTACCTCAACGTGGCAACTAGCCTCTGCTCCGGAGTGATGGCTTGTCTCATGCAGGTATCCTGCTGGCTGATAAAAGGGGTCAGCAAAGCCAAAAGACGGTGAAAAACGGGGTCCGTCACCTGGAGAAAGTTCCTGAAATCATCAGGATTATTCTCCCGGATCTCACAAAGCAAAGGCATGTGCGAGAATTGATCACGCTGAAGCAACCAATTCTTGGTCCACATACTCCTCCTCGCTCTGTTCATGGACGGGTCTTGGCTCAAAGCTAAAAGCCCAACACCAATTCCGCGTACAGCACGAACTCGGCGACGAGTACGCACGGGAAACATCGCTCACAAACGGTCGGCTGGTCAGAACGGACAAACAGAAAGCACCGATAAACAGCAAGGCCTGAAAGAACGAAATGAATACCAGAAACGAGCAGACAATAAGCAGTGAAAATCAAAGCGTCCTATATCAAGATATAGGCCGCAATGACCAACAAATGCGAACTGACTACACGCACTAATAAACAGATACGCACGACAAGCACAAACTGAAGAGCAGTAACGATCTGAGTCACAAAACTGAGAAGCGCGAATCGTAAGTCCCCAAACTTCAACTAACTCGCGATAAACACGGAATCAGCAGAAGGAGCCCAACGGGTGCGGGACGTGGTGCTGAACTTCCCTTTTCTAGTCTCGTGGAAGACGGCTTACGTCACGACGTTCTTGAAGACCGAAAATTCCGACAACGTTGTCCGATCGTGTGTACGCAACACCAGCATCGGACAAATTCCGACGGAAATGATCCGACGGAACTGGTCATCGGAAAATCCGAGCATGTGTACGGGCCATTAGAGTCTCCTTTTACTTTGGGTACCTTGTTTGTTTAGCTTTTCCCACCCCCACCATCCTGGCACCCTAAGGCAGCTGCTTGAGTTGCCTACATGCTGGCACCGGCCCTGTGATCAGGTTATTCTGGTGTTCTGGTTGCTGAATCTCAGATGTGCATGCTATTTGACAGTGGACTGTGTGCTATTGGCGGAGAGGCTTCTAGAGCAGGATGTAGTTAATCAATCACTCCAAGCAGCAGGTGACATAAAATGTACCTACATTTTTTTAAATTAAGAAGTGACCAATCTGTAGAAGTCACAAAAAATTGCAGACTGAGTTGTTACAGGCCCTTAAATTCAATTTCTTTGCCACTGGAAAGATCACAAATGTGTTTAGTATCCAGCTATTGCTACTTTTATAGATCAGCTGTTCTGACATGTGTAAGTAGCAACTAATCAAAATGATCATTATTTTTTAGATCAGTGAACAAACATGCAGCTTAAATTATATATAAGATGTCATGCATCAATGCATAATAGAATCGTCGTTCTTATGTCCAACCAGAAGGAGCAGCATTACTTATTGCCTTTAATTCTCTAAGGGACACATTGCAGTGTGGAGATGATAAAGATATTTGTGTCAATATGTATCACTATCTGAAGATCAGTTTCAGTAACGTGATATCCAGCAGTTACTGAAATGATTGAATCATTCTTCGAAGATGAAAGGAGTTTGTACATTGCTCACAACAACTGTGTCATATATGGGTTTAATACCTGAATGCTTATAATATGTATTTGTTTTCGTAGCACTTGCTGTCACACAAAGAAATGTGAGGATGCTGTGGAAAACTACTTTTTATTGATCATTCCCTTTTCTCTGCAGGAAATAGAGAAGATCTGTAGATAGTACTGGCAGTGTAATGTGGACAGCTTAGTGGATGCTCTGCCGGTGTATGACCAACCTTACTCACAGATGGCAGAGAGAGATACAAAGGTAAACTGATTTCTCAGATCTCCCTGAATTAGGGTATAACAACATTTATATGAAGCCAACATATTTTGCTGTAAAGTTAGATAGAAAAATAATACAGGAATATAACATGAAAAAATAAGGGGAAATTCCTGCTTATAGTATTATTATTTAAGGTACTTATATAGTGCCATCAATTTATGCAGCGCTTTACATATACATTTTACATTCATAGCAGTCCCTACCCTCAAGGAGCTTACAATCTAAGGTCCCTAATCACTTTCATATACTAGGGCCAATTTAGACAGAAGCCAATTAACCTACCAGCATGTCTTTGGAGTGTGTGAGGAAACCCACACAGGCACAGGGAGAACATGCAAACTCCAGGCAGGTAGTGTCATGGTTGGGATTTGAACCAGCACATTTTTTTACTGCTAGACAAGAGTGCTACCCTCCACACCACTGTGCCGCCCCCAATGGTATAAAACATACATTGATACACAAGGAATATCATAATAGTCCCTTATTTAGTCTCTTATTTTGGGGTACTCTGATGACCAAATATGTCATTTGTTAAGTAGGTTTCTGCCAGAAAAACACTTTTTTTTGGCCTTCTAAAACTATTTTGATAGCTGGGGCCCCACACATACCTTCATTGAAACTTTCACCCTTACAGTGAAGAGTGCTGACAACCTTTGTTGTTTACAGAAAGAGAGTCAAGTTTCTCCTGCTAACTCCTGGTAACTTTTAGGCCTTGTGTTTGACAGTTACAGTATATGAATGCACACATACATCCATGTGAAAAAGTAAGTGCACCCATTGAAATTGTTGACTTTCAATGTATTTAAACAAGCAAGCATTAAATAAAAATAATAATAATTTAAAAGATTGGTAAATTATTTGAAAGTAATCATTCTACTGTAGGGTAAAAAGCTACACATCCCATG
Organism: Lithobates sylvaticus; assembly: GCA_028564925.1. NCBI lineage: Eukaryota > Metazoa > Chordata > Amphibia > Anura > Ranidae > Lithobates > Lithobates sylvaticus. The sequence goes on along the minus strand of CM053027.1, from coordinate 168,949,337 downwards.
GACTTCAAATGACTAGTTCAGGACTGTTTGGTGCATCATGGTGTTTTAAGAAAAAGCCTATGCTGTCCAAAAGAATATTAGTGAAAGAGTACAGTTTAACATTGAATATAGGCAATGCCAGGCCTTTTGGAATAATGCACAGAAGAAATATCAATCAAAGATAACATTTTTTAGTCAAGGTAACTGTACACTGTACATGTTTGTCCGCTACCCAAAGACAGCTTTTCAGGGAAAAAGACTCCTATCAACTGTGAAGCATGGTGGTGGATTAGTTATAGTTTGATATTGACAAAAAATATAGCTGCGCTGAAAATAAAAAATTATATATGTGATACACTACACATTAGTGTTAATAAATGATAATAATTGCAGTGTGATCAGACTCTGCTAGCATGCATTTGATATTATTCAATCTTTGTTACCAAAAAATTAAATTTAATACCAACGTGAAAATAATCAGTGAAGAAAAGTTGATATAAATGTAAAGACCAAAAGCATGAAAAAATATAAAAATAAAGTAAAAATATGCAAATAGTCCACAATTTAAGTTTAGAGAGTCCACAGTTAGAACTTCAAATGGTGACGCTGCACTCAACACCCTCAGAGATGTGATGGAATACACCAAAAGGAAAGATCCTACACCAATAAAATAACTGCAGCTTACCAGCTGATTAGATCTCTTTTTTACGGAGATCAAAGGAGCCTGTGGCTTATCCCCCAGCCAGGGTCTCTGTCCCAAGTAATCCTTATGGTCCACTTAGATCAACAGAAGAACTCTTGCTTAAACCTCTCCTCACCGTCACAAATGTTCCTGCACCCCTGATCCTGTACAGAGAATGGACTGCCAAGAGATCTAATCAGCTGGTAAGCTGCAGTCATTTTATTGGTGGAGGATCTTTCCCTTTGGTGTATTCCATCACATCTCTGAGGGTTTTGAGTGCAGCGTCACCATTTGAAGTTCTAACGGTGGACTCTCTACCTTAAATTGTGGATTATTTGCATATTTTTACTTTATTTTTATTATTTTTTATATTTTTTTCATGTTTTTGGTCTTTACATTTATATTAACTTTTCTTCACTGATTATTTTCACGTTGGTATTGAATTTCATTTTTTGGTAACAAAGATTGAATAATATCGAATGCATGCTAGCAGAGTCTGATCACACTGCAATTATTATCATTTATTAACACTAATGTGTAGTGTATCACGTATATAATTTTTTATTTTCAGAGCAGCTATATTTTTTGTTTATATTGTATTGTGTGTATCTCACATTTAGTTCCAGCAGAGAATTTTTTTTTTTTCTTTTTATTATTTAATATTAATTTTTTCACTTCAATATATAGTTCACCATTATTAGACAGCGCTGTTTTCCCACCATTCACATAGTTTGATATTGCTCTGCTGTTTAACCACTTCAGCCCCGGACCAATTGGCTGCCAAAGGACCAGGCCCCTTTTTGCGATTGAGCACTGCGTCGCTTCAACTGACAATTGCGCGGCCGTGCGACGTGGCTCCCAAACAAAATTGGCGTCCTTTTTTTCCCACAAATAGAGCTTTCTTTTGGTGGTATTTGATCGCCCCTGCAGTTTTTATTTTTTGCGCTATAAACAAAAATAGAGCGACAATTTTGAAAACAATGCAGTATTTTTTGCTTTTTGCTATAATAAATATCCCCAAAAAATATATAAAAAGCTCTAGGAACACCTCTCCACATCTGGTGGGAATGCCCGCTCCTACAGTCATATTGGACAGAAGTCCATCGCCTAATATCCCAGATCACAACATATACCCCGGATTTTACACCAGCCCAATTTCTCCTACACCACACCTCCATTCCCCAAAAGGCCAGCAACAAATCACTGATGATGCATCTCATTAATGCAGCAACTCAATGTATTCCGATGCACTGGAGATCTACGACACCCCCCACGATTGCTGAATGGATTAAACGTACTGACAAAATTTCAGAAATGGAGAGTCTCATATACCAGGCCACGGATGTTCCGAATAAATTTGGAACCACGTGGGCATGTTGGAAACATTTCCGTGACCAAACAACTCCGGCTACTCCTACCCCCAATTTACATGCACCTCCCTAAACTTCTACACGCCATGGCTCATCTCCTGTGTGATAGATTGACTTTACATATGATACCTTGCTACCCTAACACTACTTGATGTTCCCTTAGAATTTTACTCCACATGCTGTTCCCCAGGCATCTCCCTGAACCTTACTCCTCTTCCCATGTGGAAAGCTATATGTTGATCCCATAATGTACTGCACATGTTATCCCTTCTATGCTGCGCTGCCTCCTTCCGACCCATGTCTCCCCTCTAGTGTCCTACCCCCACTCACAGCTAGATCCCCGTGGGGGTGAGTGGGGATAGGTAGTGCTGGAGCAACGTATCGTCTTACTCCTTACTTGTTAACGCTGCCTGTGTACACCAGGGAACCTATGTTACACAACTGATATAATCCTGCATACTACTTACAGTTGCTACTTTCCAAACCATATGAGACTTTGTCTATTACAAAGGGATTACTGTCCGTAACCTTTCTCACCTGGATCACATTTTAGACTCCTGTGCCTTTACATTTTGTCACTGATATTGTCAATTTTACTCTTCATTGCTACCTCTGTTATACCTTCTTGTGTATTCTGTATAAGTTTTGCATTTGTTGTACACCTACAAATTTTCAATAAACTTTTTGAAAAAAAAAAAAAATATATAAAAAAAACTTTTTTTTTTCTCAGTTTAGGCCGATACGTATTCTTCAACATAGTTTTGGTAAAAAAAAATCGCAATTAGCAATTATTGGTTTGCGCAAAAGTTATAGCGTTTACAAAATAGGGGATGTTTTATAGCATTTTTATTAATATTTTTTTTTACTAGTAATGGCGATGATCAGCAATTTTTATTGTGACTGCGACATTATGGCGGACACATCGGACATTTTTGACACATTTTTGGGACCATTGTCATTTATACAGCAATCAATGCTATTTAAATGCATTGATACCTGTATAAATGACAGTTGTAGTGAAGGGGTTAACCACTAGGGGGAGGGGAGGGGTTATGGGCTGTGACGTGTGTGTTTTTTTTTACATTAGGGGGTGGGTCTGACGTCTGACGTCATTGATCGGCTTTCCCGATGACCGGGAACAGCCGATCAATGACAGGCAGTGTAGGAAGCATGGGGAGAGGTTTGTTTACACAAACCTCTCCCCGTTCTTCAGCTCTGTGACCCGATCGCGGGACACCAGCAGCGATCGGGTCCGCTGGTCCCGCGGCCGGGGTCACGGAGCTCCCGACCGGGTCGCGAGCGCGCCGCTGGCGGCGCACACGCGACCCGCGGGCAGGCAATTGCAAAATCACGTTTATATATGGGATTTTGCCTGCCCATGCCATTCTGCACACGTATATGTACATGGGGCGGTCGGGAAGTGGTTAATGCGGCATACACACGATTAGATAATCAGACGACTTATCGTTTGCATTGTTTGCATGATTCTAATATCGAATTCAACAGTGCTAAATGCGCTCTATTAAATGTAAGATTTTTTTCGTATGATTCTGGAAAAGCTTCCTGTTTGCGTAGCTACATATTGGAAGTGATGTCATATATGTGTGACCCCTGTATCTGCCACGCCTTTTGGCTATTTCTGTTTATATTGTAGAGGCATTTTTGTGTATTGCTCTCCGCACTTTTACTCGCTTGTACATGTTTTTTCGCTCGTTCTCATAGTACAAATGGAGAACTGTATTGAAGGAATGCAGGACCCAGCACTTCCAATTGGGGATATTGGCTATCCAGAATGTTCTTAAAAAGAAGAAACAAAAAAGGAGGACATGGTCCAAGCAAAGGCTGTGTGACCGACAAAAGTACTCCTATATGTCTCTTCTAAAAGAATTGCAAGAGAATAATCCAGACTATTACTGTGATTTTTTTAAGGATAAATGATGACTGTTTCCAAAATTTGCTTCAGGCTGTCACACCATTCATCTGCAAAAAGGGCACACCAATGCAGGAATCTATAAGCCCTGAACAACGGCTAATTGCTATGCTTTGTTACTTGGCGACAGGGAGAAATCTTCAAGGTCTTACATTTTTGACAATAATTTCTCCACAAACACTCGGACAAATAGTCCCAGAGACCTGCAAGGCTCTTATCGTGGCATTAAAGCAAGAATGTATTAAGGTACAGTGCTTAAAGAATTATTCTTTTTTTTACTGTAGAGCTCTATGTTTATATTTTTTTTTGTTCTTTAATAGCCTGTTTCTTTCCTTTCAGTTTCCCAGCAATCCACAGCAGTGGAAGGAGGTTGCCAACGATTTCCAACAATATTGGAACTTTCCTAATTGTGGTGGAGCCATTGATGGCAAACATATTCCCATTGTACCACCTCCAAATTCAGGCTCCTACAACTATAATTATAAGGGCTTTTTAGTATTGTCATGCTTGCCATAGTTGACGTCACCTATGAGTTCCTTTATTTAGATATTGGCAAGAATGGGCGGCACTCCCATGAAAGTATAAAAGACCAAACAGAGTTCTACAAGCACCTCAAGGAAGGGACACTCCTGCGATGAAGCCTTTTAAGGCAGGAACTTTGCAGGGTTGGTGAAAATGCCTTTGGCATCCTTGCCAATCGCTTTAGAATTTTTCATACTACAATTAATCTAGCGTTGTAAAAAATTGACTCCCTTGTACTATGCTGTTGTGTCCTTCACAACTATCTTCGGAGAAATTCCCAGGGAAACATGGCATCTGTGCCCTTTGAAAGAGAGACTGATATTCCAACAGCAATGCCAGGGAATAGTATTCGTGGAGACTGTCATGATCATATGGAGGTACTCACTCCCCTGAACAGTGAACATCTTATGCCGCGTACACACGATCGGAAGTTCCGGCCAGAAAAAGACTGATGAGAGCTTTTCATTGGAAAATGCGACCGTGTAGTAGGCTCCATCGGAATTTAGCTGTCCGAATTTCCACCAGCCAAAAATTGATAGCATGTTCTCAATTTTCCCAACGGAAAAACTTTCTATCGGAAATTCCGATCGTGTGTATGCAATTCCGACAAGCCAAAAATCACGCATGCTCAGAATCCAGTACGAGACGGAACCGATCGGTCTGGTAAAACTAGCGTTCATAATGGATATAGCAGATTCTTCATACTGCAATTTTTTTAATTGTTCAATGCCGCGCATTCTCTTTCTCTTTATAATGCTAGAAAAATTAAGTTGTTTTGCTGCTCATATTCACACAGAGTTATCACAAACTTATTTCTTTATTATTTCTAGGTATCTCCTGAATAATCTTTATATTAGAATTTAAGCCAGATCTCCATAATATATATTGTTTTTTTTCTTTAATAACAATATTTGTATTATTGTATTATTTTCTCGTTCTCTCCTTTTTATTTTTTATGTCACGTTTCCACAACACCATTATTATGTATTATTTGTAAACCTGTTTGTTGTTGGTGTCCCTTGTTAATTTTGACATTGTATTTTTGAAATGTACCTGCCTACTCACCCAAAATAATTTTTTTTTGCTATTTGTAGAAAAACACATAGGCAGGTATTTTCTGAAACCAAAAACTAAATTTATTTTCCATCATAATAACAAAATAAATATAAAGGCAACGCTGGAGAAAGTGCTTGAATTTGCGCAGCCTTTGGCCCCCAAGGCACACATCAACTTTGTGGCTCAAAAACTTGGTAGCTTGAGAAGTCCATATAGAAAGGAGGTCAATCTGGTCCAGGAACCCCAGAGAACAGGAACAGCAGCAGATGATATATATGTACCCAGGCTGTGGTACTACAACAGGCTGTGTGTTCTGTCAGACCAGACCAGAAGGCAGGGAATCACTTTCCTATCTTCCGTACAGCCTTCCCTGCAGCCTTCTCTGCAGCCTTCCCTGGAGGCTGTGGTTCTGGAGGTGGACTTGTGGCAGGAGGAGGAGGAGGATGGGGGAGAAAACACAGGTGGTCGTCTTCACAAATTTTGCCACTCAACCCCTTGTGGATTGTTGTAAAAATTATTTTTTCACATTTGCGCCGTTGGCCCTCCTCCATTTGCTGTAAATTGGAGGCTATGTAGATGCCATAGGCCTCTACAGCATCGAGGGGGTATTTCAGGGCTTCATTAGCCTCCTTGATGAGGGCCAGTGCTGCCTCCTCTGTTTTTGTGCCCTTCCTGGGCCTTTTGTATGGAAGGATGAGGGGAGGCACCTGGGATTGGGTGTGACTGGGCCCTGCCACCTCCTGGCTGACACTTCCCCCTGCCTCCTCCTGTGTGCCCCTTGCCAGAGCCTCGTCCTGGCTGAGGTCATCCTGTGTATGAAAAAGGGACATAGTTTTAGTTTTTTGTTCATCAAACACACACAATTTTCAGCTCATGACTGTTGCAAATTTAATGTTAAGAAATAGAAAAGACTATCATTCTGAGCCCAGCATTTTTCCTTCTTGTCGTAACCTTTTTTGGCCACTTCTGTCTATTGATATGTGAAACACTTTTTGTTAATTCATTCATTTATTAGCAATAATAACATCTAGTTACCAACAATCATTTTTTTTCACATAAAAAATTTGTATAAATAACCTATACCTGGCTCCATCTGGGCTCCTCAATCTCTTCCTGTATGGAAGGCCCAGGTTGGTCCACAGATGGCTCAGCTGGGGTTGAGGGAAGGCTGGATGGAAGGCTGGAGGGAAGGGGTGCCGGAAGAGTTGAAAGCGATTCCCTGCCCTCAATCTGGTCATCAAGAAAACGCATCCTGTTTTAGTACCACAGACTGGGTACATACACCTTATCGGCTGCTGCTCCGGACCTCAGGGACTGCTGGACCTTCTGGTACTCCTTCTTATAGGTGCTTCTCAAGCTACCAATTTTTGATTCCAGAGACCTCATGTCTGCATTGGGGGCCAGAGTCTGAACAAATTCAAACAATTTCTCCAGCGTTGCCTTCCTAACTGCTTTGTTATGATATAAAGGGTTTTTCACCTCCCATAAATTGCGCATTTCACGGTATTTATCCAGGAATTCTTGGTCTTTCAATGGATACATTTTCTCTGCAAGACCAAACAAAATACAAAAAAAACATCTCAGGATAATCTTTTAACACACTATAGGCATCAATCTAGATTCAGTATAGGCCGCATATGTCTCCAAACTTAACATCTTACCTTCGTTATAACGTTCGTCGCTTCCGTTCCTCCTTCCTCTGCACACAGTACGTAGTTACAACACACACGTGTTTTAAGCTTTATATACACTGCGCATGCTTGAAACTCCACCTGCGTCCTCGCCCGCCCCTGACGTTCTTTCTAGAATATTCGCCCCCAGTCTCTTTCGTTGCAGTAGGAGAGGAACATGGCGGAGACACAGCAGGTGCATAATTCCAGTAACGAAGAGGACGAAAGGCCGGAGCCTGAAATGTCACGATCGAGGAGGAGATTTAAGGCCTCAAATATGTCCTTTGTGGAGATGTTGGAGATGGTCGACATCTTGAGGAGTAACGACTATGACGGGAATTATGGTCCATATCCAAACCCAAATATGAGAAAGGCCAAAATCATGAATAAAGTTGGGAAGAGTCTGTACAGGAATTTTGGGGTACGACGATCCAAGGATCAACTGAGGAAATGCTGGTCGGACCTCAAATTAAGGGAGCAGGATCAGTACAGAAAGATCAAGAAAATTATTTGAAAAAGTAAGTATTTGTCGTGGGTACCTATTATTATTAATATTGCATGCTGTGCCATGTGTTTTTCATTAATAAGGTGTTGTACATTCCAAAATGGCTACTTTTATGGTCATACGCACAGTAATCGGTCGTTGGAAACCTTGTTCGTTTACAAAAATACGATGTTTTCCCAGATACTTGATTAAATACATTTGTTGCTGCAAATTTTTAAGTTAATCCAAAAGAGTTTTAAGACATTGTTGTCTATATGTGTTTGAACCTAGAAGGAATTGCAAACTTTATTCAGTGTAATGTATGTAGAGGACACACTGCAGCTGTTTACACATCTGGACTTAGGTGCACTAGTGTGGGACACCAGAACAAACTTTTTAGGGTGTCAAACACCCTAGGGCAGCACAGTGGTGTAGTGGTTAGCACTTTCACCTAGCAGTAATAGGGTCGCTGGTTCAAATCCCAACCACGACACCTTCTGCCTGGAGTTTGCATGTTCTCCCTGTGCCTGCGTGGGTTTCCTCCAGGTACTCCAGTTTCCTCCCACACTCCAAAGACATGCTGGTAGGTTAATTAGATCCTGTCGATAAAATTGGCCAAATATGTGTATGTTGTATGTGTATGTGTTTGTAAGCGTGTCAGGACCCCACAGGGCAAGGACCGCACTATACCACAGATGGACACCAGTGGCAAAAAGCACCCTGAGGCGATTCAGTTCGCATAGGTTGCGCTATACAAGTCATTCATTCATTCAAACACAGCGTCCAAAAAAGGTAAGTATTCCAGCTTGAGTAAGAAATAAATCATGTCTTCAGCTTGGAATTCTGCCCAAAAAGACAATTGTCCCCCACTTCCAAGCAATGTTTATCATTCATATTTGTTGCCTCAAATATCTGTGTGCTAAGTATACCTTTCGTTTTATTCTCATAGGGGAACAAAGAATCTGCAAATATGACATCACCAGGGATCCCCCACCTCCTGAAGAAGGGGAACAAAGGTCACCACAATCTGAGGATGTGACCACAGCAGGTGAGTGTCTGACACCCCAGATTCAGGTAATAAGACATGTATGCCTGCATATTTATAATACATGGTGTGTTTTTTTGATATTTAGGTGATGTACAGGTGGTGGAAGAACAATCAGATCATTTCACCAGTGACAGTGCCCAAAGGCTAATCCAGGACATCATGTGGTGTAGTCAGGATTTAGACATTATTCGAAAAAAAAACGATGGATATTGAAGTTAAACTTAAGAACATGATTGATGTCCTTGGAAGAATATAATTTTATCTAAAATATAAACCATTTTTACAAATTTACAATTTGTAGAACATTTTAAAAGGCCTACTTTTGAAGGTGCACACAGTATGTCAACATGTGCTATCTGCCATCAGGGTATATCAATGTACGCATTTTGTGCCTGCAACCCCTTCCTCAAAACTCAAGTCAGTGAGAGGAAGGGGTTGGACCCCAAAAACACAGCCATTGATCCCCCATGATGGGAGATAGCACATGTTGACATTAGGCATGGAATCAGGATGTAAATCCCCAGTTAGACTCCCAATTTGTGTGCATCTTCAAAATTAGGCTTTTACAGGGGTGACTTTACCCCATCTGTTGAAGGCAAGATCCACACATTTTGGACAATATAATGTGTGATCTTGCCTTAAAGGTTTTTCTACGTTGAACTTTGTTATGTTCCAGAGTTGTGTATGTTGTGTTTGGAAACATGGCTGTTTATGTAACGTAACCCCAAAAAAATATTTAAGAAAACGCAAAAATTTGTATTTTGAATGTGTGATGTGAATGTGTACGGAGTAAAAGGATTTTTTACTCAACAATGTGTGGCTTCTTTCAATGATCAATACCAGTTTTATGTGTTGAAATTGGTGTTTACAGTGACAATGGGTGTTTAGATAATAACGTACAAACCACTTGGCACTACAAGTGCACTAGGAGACACAAAAAAAAAAAAACACAAGCAGGAAATTCAAAGCAAGATTTTACCAGATTAATAAATGTTAAATTTATTAAAAAAGTGCTGGCAAAGCAATGGCCCCCTCCTCGAAAATAAATTTGGCGCACTTCGCGGGCGCTTTGGGGAGGCAAGCCAGGACGGGCCGCTTCCAGGGACGTCATTGATTGCTGAAGTCCGGCCTCAGTCCCAACTGTGACCACATAATTTGGGTTGTTTCTTTTTAAAAAGTTGTGCAGGATGCAACAAGATACCACAATGGTATTAAGTTTGTATTCCGCCATATTAATGGCCATTTGAAACAGGCGGAACCGGCTGGCCAGAATACCAAATGCGTTCTCCATGACTCTTCTTGCTCTGGCCAGCCGGTAATTAAAAACCCTCTTCTCTGGGGGTGAGGGTCCTCTGGGGGAATGGCCTCATGAGATGGTTTCCCAAACCAAAAGCCTCATCTGCAACGAAGACAAATGGCAGTCCTTCGACATTCTCCTCTGGGGGTGGCAATCCCAAGCCACCACTCTCGAGACGTCAGTAAAACTCGGTCTGGGAAAATACTCCTCCATCCGACCATTCCTCCTCACGTCCACATATAGAAACTGACACCACCGCCATCAACACGATACTATGAAACCCCTTATAGTTAAAATAGTATGACCCCGAATGGGGTGGTGGGATGATGTGGACGTGCTTCCCATCGATTGCCCCTCCGCAGTTAGGAAAATCCCACCGCTGGGCAAACTGGGAGGCCACAGTCTGCCATTCCTGTGGCGTGGAAGGAAACTGTGGAGTCAAACAAGAAAAATATCGTTATTAATTTTGATAATAAACATTACAAGCAGATTCTACAGAAACATTGTTGGCAAACATCAGTATAACATTTCTTGTAGTATTTAAAGGCTAAAATATAAGGTCCACTTATCAGATTCCTCCCCCCTCTGATGGCCCCTTGTAAATATTTTAGGGGGGGGGTATGTTTTGGACAGGTAACCCTCTCCACTACGTAATGGAGTAACAAAGTAATGTGTGATAGTTTGGCCAGCCCCTCCTTAATTACACTATTGGCAGCCCACTGGACAGGTAAGAAGAAGTGGCCTCAAAAAAAACTAAAATTGGAAGCACATTTTTAGATTTTGCAATTACCTATCACGATAATAATAGGAGAAGAAAATTTATAACAGTAGCATTTGAAAGTATTGAGGAAGGCCCTTGCACTACATGCTTTGAAAAATGAATCCATAAATCTGACCACAAAAGAGGTAGGTATAGTGTGTATTGGGTTTTGCAAAGTCAGGAGAAGATAGGTATCAGCTGACTGAGCAGTTGGGGGAGGGGGGTTCCCAAAGATTTTGGGCACCACTCTGCATGAATTTAAGGACAACTATAACATTTGTACACATTTTAGGGGGTGTTTAGGGTAAAGCATTACAATGGAGCTGACAAAATACATTGTTAAATGGCTAGACTATAGGAGTATATAGGCCCCGGATAGCATGCTGGGGGGGGGGGGGGGGGTTAGTGAAGGCAAATATGGATGAAGGACAAAAAAGGAACATACAAAAATCCAACATGCATGAGGACAAAATGGCACAGCATATTACAGCATATTGAAATCATGGTAATTAGGGAACGATGAAAAAAATACAATACATTAGCAAACAGTAAATACATAGAAAGTGATGTTAAAGGATAAAACTTACCCTCATATAGTCCTTCTGCAGGACCTGGATGATGGCAGAACAGGTCTCTGGAATAATGACCCCCAGAGCCTGGGGGGAGATGCCTGTCGAGAACTTGAGGTCCTGAAGGCTTCTCCCTGTCGCCTCAACGTGGCAAATAACCTCTGCTCCACAGTGATGGCTTGCCTCATGCAGGTATCCTGCCTGCTAATATAAGGGGACAGCAAAGCCAACAGACGGTGAAAAATGGGGTCCGTCATCCTGAGAAAATTCCTGAAATCATCCGGATATTCTCCCGGATCTCACAAAGCAAAGGCATGTGCGAAAATTGGTCACGCTGGAGCAACCGATTCTTGGTCCATGAACTCCTCCTCACCCTGTTCATGGATGGGCTTGTGTCAAAGTAAGAACCCCAACACCAAGCCCCCGCACAGCACGAACTGTACGACGAGTACATACACGCAACATGGCTTCAAAACGGTCGGCTGGTCAGAACGGACTAAAGAAAGCACTGATAAACAGCAAGGCCTGAAAGAACGAAATGCAAATCAAGCAACGAGCGGACAATAAGCACTGGAAATCAAAGCGTACTATATATGAATATATAGGCCACAAAGACAAACAGATGCGAACTGACTGCACGCACTGATAAGCAGATACACACCGACAAGCACAAACTGTAGAGCAGGAACGATCTGAAGCACAAGTCCGAAAAGCGTGAATCATCACTAACCAAACTTCTACTAACACGCGATAAACATGAGATCAGCAGAAGGAGCCCAAAGGGTGCCGGACGTGGTGCTGAACTTTCCTTTTCCAGTCATGTAGTACATGGTGGACGTCACCGCGCTCTTGGCGGTCGGAATTTGGTGTGACCGTGTGTAGGCAACACAGCTTGAGCGGAATTCCGACGGAAAAACCATCAGAGCTTTTTCCGACGAGAATTTCGATCATGTGTACGCGGCATTAGTCTTCCCACACAAAATGTCGGGCAATGCCAACTAGATTACATGGGGTATTTTGTTGGAAGGGGGTCAGTTCCCTGGCAGAATGACAGCTAAAAAGACCACTTGACCACATTCCCAAAATAAAATACTTAACTTACATCATCAGGCAGTTTACTGTTTATTGTTCAAAAAAACATTGTTGTGTTTTAGCATTATTGTCTTTACTTAATTTTTATTTTTTTCATTTTTTTTTGGGATATAAATCAGGGTTAACAAAATGAGTCTGAAATACATATAATAAAATATATTCTTTAATAGAATTGCGACGGTAGAGGTCTTATAGTACTACATAGGTATAACAGAGTAATACACTTAACAGGTAGTAGCCTACTAGTGCAAACATTATCATTGGTTCAGATTAGGGATGAGCCGAACACCCCAGGGTTCGGTTCGCACCAGAACCTTCGAACGGACCGAAAGTTTGTGCAAATTTTCGAACCCTATTCGTTACAATGGACGCGAATGTTCGAAATCAAAAGTACTAATTATAATGGCCAATATGCATGTCAATGTCATAAAACAGGTTTGGGGTCCCGGGTCTTGCCCCAGGGGACATATATCAATGCAAAAAGAAGTTTTAAAAACTAAAGTTTTTTCGGGAGCAGTCATTTTAATGATGCATAAAGTGAAAAAAAAAAAGCTAAATATTCCTTTAAATATGGTACCTAGGGGGTGTCTAAAGTATGCCTGTGAAGTGGCATGTGTTTCCCGTGTTTAGAACTGTCCCTGCACAAAATGACATTTGTAAAGGAAAAAAAGAAGCCATTTAAAACCGCTTGCGGCTTTAATGTCATGTCTTGTCCTGGCAATATGGCTGAAAATCCTTGAGAAAAATGGCATGGCTACCCCATCAACCCTCCCCCCCACCCCAGCCCCTTTGGGTCTTGTATGGATATTAAGGGGAACCCCGCACCCAAAATAAAACCCTATACCTACAACCCTATATACTCTGAACAGCAGTATACAGGCGGTGCAAACAAGACAGGGACTGTAGATTTGTTCTTAAGTAGAATCTGAACAGGTACAGTTATAAGTGTAGCTCCATCCAAAAAAAAATCTATTTTTAAGCTTTTTTGAGAACATAGGGAGGGGTTATCACCCCTGTAACATTTGCTGTCTTTGCACATCTGTTCAGAACATTTCACCTCACTTTCCGTCCCAATGACAAATGTTTTTGGAAAAGTGGGTTTTTTATTGAAACAAGGATTGGTGATAAAGCATCAGTAGAGAGGAGATACCTTTTTCCCAAATTAAATCTAACAGGATAGAATTTCCCTTCCTAGGGGGTAGATTTCCTCTCACTTCCTGTTTTCTCCTTCCGTTTGTAAGTAGTAGTCGTTTCTAAGTTGGATGTTTGAAAGTAGGGGCCTGCCGTATATACTCTGCAGAAATTTGCCCCATTAGATGTTGGTGTTGCCACAACACTGTAAGCCCTCACAGTTACTCTTGGTGGGCACAGGAATTGGCCCTGCTGTGAATTATTAGATCAAGATTTGTAATTGCATGCACCTGTTGAACAGGGCAGAAAAATTGGGCCTTTGGTGGTGGTGGTGGACGGTGTTGCCACAAGACTGTAAGCCCTCACAGTTACTCTTGGTGGGCGCAGGAATGGGCCCTGCTGTGAATTATTAGATCACGATTTGTAATTGCATGCACCTGTTGAACAGGGCAGAAAAATTGGGCCTTTGGTGGTGGTGGTGGACGGTGTTGCCACAAGACTGTAAGCCCTCACAGTTACTCTTGGTGGGTGCAGGAGTGGGCCCTGCTGTGAATTATTAGATCAAGATTTTTAATTGCATGCACCTGTTGAACAGGGCAGAAAAATTGGGCCTTTGGTGGTGGTGGTGGACGGTGTTGCCACAAGACTGTAAGCCCTCACAGTTACTCTTGGTGGGCGCAGGAATGGGCCCTGCTGTGAACTATTAGATCAAGATTTGTAATTACACGCCCCTGTTAAACAGGGGCTGAAAAATTGTGCCTTAGGCACTGGTGCCACAACACTGCAACCCCTCACAGATACTGTACTTGGAGCACAGCAGTCAGACCTGTTGCGAAGCATTGCTTAAAAATTGTAATTACATGCCCCTGTTAAACAGGGGCTGAAAAATTGTGCCTTAGGCACTGGTGCTGGTGCCACAACACTGCAACCCCTCACAGATACTGTACTCTGAGCACAGCAATGAGACCTGTTGCAAAGCATTGCATAAAAAATTGTAATTACACGCCCCTGTTAAACAGGGGCTGAAAAATTGTGCCTTAGGCACTGGTGCTGGTGCCACAACACTGCAACCCCTCACAGATACTGTACTCTGAGCACAGCAATGAGACCGGTTGCAAAGCATTGCATAAAAAATTGTAATTACACGCCCCTGTTAAACAGGGGCTGAAAAATTGTGCCTTAGGCACTGGTGCTGGTGCCACAACACTGCAACCCATCACAGATACTGTACTTGGAGCACAGCAGTCAGACCTGTTGCGAAGCATTGCTTAAAAAATTGTAATTACACGCCCCTGTTAAACATGGGCTGAAAAATTGTGCCTTAGGCACTGGTGCTGGTGCCACAACACTGCAACCCCTCACAGATACTGTACTTGGAGCACAGCAGTCAGACCTGTTGCGAAGCATTGCTTAAAAAATTGTAATTACACGCCCCTGTTAAACAGGGGCTGAAAAATTGTGCCTTAGGCACTGGTGCTGGTGCTACAACACTGCAACCCCTCACAGATACTGTACTTGGAGCACAGCAGTCAGACCTGTTGCGAAGCATTGCTTAAAAAATTGTAATTACACGCCCCTGTTAAACAGGGGCTGAAAAATTGTGCCTTAGCCACTGGTGTGGTGGCACCCAGAAACAAACATGTTCTTCCAAGCTATCAAGTATTGGATCATTGAGGAGGAGGAAGAGGATAGTCAGTGAACATAACAGGACAGTCACTCAGCATCAGCATAGGCAGTCTTGAAGGGATGTGACATTATAAATTATTCAGTTATATCCGCTTCAGGTGCCTGGTAGCTGGTGGTGATCCAAGACTGATTCATCTTTATAAAGGGCAGTCGATCTACCAAGTCGGTGGACAGGCGCACCCTGTGGTCGGTAAAAAAAATCCTCCAGCAGCACTGAATGTGCGTTCGGAAAGAACGCTGAATGCAGGACAGGCCAGTAGCTCAATTGCATACTGTGCAAGCTCTGGCCAGTGATCCATCCTCAAGACCCAGTAAGCCAGAGGATTTTCGGTGGGAAAGGTGTCCAAGTCTGACCTTGCCCCTAGGTATTCCTACACCATGTATATCAGACGCTGGCGATGGTTGCTGGAACCGATCATACCTTGGGGCTGCGGACTAAAAAATTGTCTGAACGCATCGGTCAGACATCCACCTTCCCCACCACTCCTTCTGCTACTGCCCGAAGCCTCAGCAACTCGTCGTCCAGGACCAGGAGTTTGTAACCTCCCAGTCTCTGGGAACGCGTTGCACAGACCTTTCTGCAAGGCCTCCCTGAGATGTCTCATCCTCTGCTCCCTCTGTGACGGCAAGATAAGGTCCGCAACCTTACCCTTGTACCGTGGATCAAGGAGAGTGGCCAGCCAGTAATGGTCCCTCTCCTTGATCCGAAGAATACGAGGATCCTTCCGCAGGCTTTGCAGGATCAGGGAGGCCATGCAACGTAGGTTAGCTGAGGCATTCGGTCCGGAGTCTTCTGGGTCACTGAGGACGACATGATCGCCAGCCACCTCCTCCCAGCCATGTACTAGTCCACTGGTTTGTTGGGACTGTACATCATCCCTAAAAGACTGCTGCTGCTGATGCTGAGTGCCAGGCTCCACCTCCATGCTCACACAATCCTCCTCCTCCTCATCCTCTTCCTGTGTGATGGATGGGAGAGAAGGAACACTGTCTGGATAAAGGGGGCCTTGAGAGGCAAGGAAGTCCTCCTCTTCCTGCCTCTGTTCTGCCTCAAGTGCCCTGTCCATTATCCCACGCAGCGTATGCTCCAACAGGTGGACAAGAGGTACAGTGTCACTGATGCATGCACTTTCACTGCTCACCATCCTCGTGGCCTCCTCAAATGGTGAGAGGACAGTGCATGCATCCCTGATCATGCTCCACTGGCGTGGGGAAAAAATCCAAGCTCCCCTGACCCTGTCCTGGTGCCGTAGTCGCAAAGGTACTCATTGATGGCCCTCTGCTGCGTGTGCAGTTGCTGCAGCATGGCCAACGTTGAGTTCCACCTGGTGGGCATGTCACATATTAGGCGGTTCTTGGGCAGGTTCAACTCCTTTTGCAGCTCAGCCAGCCGAGCACTGGCATTATACGATCGGGGGAAATGCACACAGACTTTCCTGGCCTGCCTCAGGACATCCTGTAAGCCTGGGTACCTGCCCAAGAACCGCTGCACCACCAGGTTGAGGACGTGAGCCATACAGGGCACATGGGTGAGCTGCCCCTGTTGCAGGGCGGAGAGGAGGTTGGTGCCATTGTCAGAAACGACCATTCCTGGCTTAAGCTGGCATGGCGTCAACCACCTCTCGGCCTGCCCCTGCGGAGCTGCCAGAACCTCTGCCCCAGTGTGGCTCCTGTCCCCCAAACACACCAGCGCAAGCACGGCATGGCATATTTTTGCCTGCGTACTCGCGTAGCCCCTTGTACGCCTACGGAGCACCGCTGGTTCCGAGGACAGAGCACTCGAAGAGGCCATGGAGGAAGAAGTGAAGGGGGTGGAGGAGAGAGGTATGTCACAACCAGTAGTAGCATTTTGGAGGCGTGGTGGCGGAACAACCTCCAACACTACTGCACCTTGTCCTGCATCCCTCCCAGCTGCCAATAGAGTGACCCAATGGGCCGTGAAAGACAGGTAACGTCCCTGTCCATGCCTGCTGGACCATGAGTCAGCGGTAATATGCACCTTACTGCTGACCGCCCTGTCCAGCGAGGCATGCACATTGCCTTCCACATGCCGGTAGAGAGACGGAATCGCCTTCCGTGAGAAAAAGTGGCGTTTGGGAACCTGCCACTGAGGAACCGCACATTGAACAAACTCACGGAAGGGGGCCGAGTCTACCAACTGAAAAGGCAGCAGTTGAAGTGCTAGCAATTTAGCCAAGCTAGCATTCAACCGCTGGGCATGTGGATGGCTGGGAGTAAACTTCTTTCGACGGTCCAGCAGCTGGCGCAGGGAAATTTGCCTGGTACAATCGGACGTCGGTGCACTGCAAGTACTTGGCTGTGACACACCTAATTCTACACCTTCATTCCTCTCAGAGCAGCTTTCAGAGAGGACTGGAGATATAGTGGGGTTTGAGATCCCAGCTGATGAGGAGCAAGGAGAGGTCCGCTTTGTTCTTTGGTGTGGGTCTTTAATGTGCGCTTGCCAACGAGCTGCATGGTAGGTCGACATATGTCTGGTCATGCTTGTGGTGCCCAAGCAGCTGATGTTTTGGCCACGCGAGATACGCTTGAGACATATGTTGCAAATAGCAGTGGTGCGATCTGATGTACTCGTCTCAAAAAAGGCCCACATCAAAGAACTTTTGTGATAACGTGCAGAGGAAGCGCCCTGCACAGGCGGAGCTCTGCGGTGTGATTCATTTGGTGTGTTGGCCTCTAGTTGGCCTCCGGAGGGCATCCTGCCTCGTTGGACATGTGCCGCCACCTCCTCCTCCTCCCTTCAGGCACCCACGTGGAGTCAGTGACCTCATCATCCCCTCCCTCTTCACCACTGGAGCAAACCTGGCAGTAAGCTGCAGCTGGTGGAACATGACTGCCAGATTGCTGTCCTTGAGCATCCCCTCTCTCTGCGCGCACGCTACTGCCTTCCTCTAGCTGGGTATCATCATCCGAGCCTTCAAAACTTTGGGCATCCTCCTGGAGCATGTACCCAACACTGTGCTCAAACAGTTCGGAGGACTCCTCAGGAGGACATGGTGGGTCTAGGGAAGGGGTGCCTGATGATGCCATTGAGTACACGTTGGCAGCTGCTCTGCCAGTACCCTGAGCCTGGGTGAGAGAGGATGAGGAGGATGAGGAGGGCTTGGTCATCCATTCTACCAAGCCTTCGGCATGATGCGGCTCAACATGTCCAGCTGCCGAAAACAAGGACAAGCGTGCCCCATGGCCACGTGCTGATGACGATGCACGACCATGTCCATGTCCACGACCAGCACTGTTGTCTCTAGAAACAGAGCCTGCTTGCCCTGTGTTCTTGCCTCGGGACTGTCTGCCTCTCCTTGGCGGTCTTCCAGGCATTGTAGCGGGTAGTGTATATTGTGCTGGAGTCACACAGCACAGACACTAACTCCTGCAGATGGCTGCCTTAGATGACAGCAACAGGGCCTTACGGCAGATAGAGGCTGCCTTAGATGACAACAACTGGGCCTTTACGGCAGATAGAGACTGCCTTATATGACTGACAACAACTGGGCCTTATAGCAGATACAGAGGCTGAGGTGGTTTTATGTGTGATGTACTAACAGAGCACACACACACACAAGCTAGCTAGCTCCTGGAGATGCCTGGCTGCCTTTGATGACAACAACTGGGCCTTACGGCAGATAGAGACTGCCTTATATGACTGACAACAACTGGGCCTTATAGCAGATACAGAGGCTGAGGTGGTTTTTTATGTGTGATGTACTAACAGAGCACACACACACACACAATCTGGCTAGCTCCTTGAGATGCCTGGCTGCCTTCGATGACAAGAACTGGGCCTTACGGCAGATAGAGACTGCCTTATATGACTGACAACAACTGGGCCTTATAGCAGATACAGAGGCTGAGGTGGTTTTAAGTGTGATGTACTAACAGAGCACACACACTAGCTCCTGGAGATGCCTGGCTGCCTTCGATGACAACAACTGGGCCTTACGGCAGATAGAGACTGCCTTATATGTCTGACAACAACTGGGCCTTATAGCAGATACAGAGGCTGAGGTGGTTTTATGTGTGATGTACTAACAGATCACACACACACACAAGCTAGCTAGCTCCTGGAGATGCCTGGCTGCCTTCGATGACAACAACTGGGCCTTATGGCAGATAGAGACTGCCTTATATGACTGACAACAACTGGGCCTTATAGCAGATACAGAGGCTGAGGTGGTTTTATGTGTGATGTACAAACAGAGCACACACACACACACACACAAGCTAGCTAGCTCCTGGAGATGCCTGGCTGCCTTCGATGACAAGAACTGGGCCTTACGGCAGATAGAGACTGCCTTATATGACTGACAACAACTGGGCCTTATAGCAGATACAGAGGCTGAGGTGGTTTTATGTGTGATGTACTAACAAAGCACACACACAAGCTAGCTAGCTCCTGGAGATGCCTGGCTGCATTCGATGACAACAACTGGGCCTTACGGCAGATAGAGACTGCCTTATATGACTGACAACAACTGGGCCTTATAGAAGATACAGAGGCTGAGGTGGTTTTATGTGTGATGTACTAACAAAGCACACACACACACAAGCTAGCTAGCTCCTGGAGATGCCTGGCTGCCTTCGATGACAACAACTGGGCCTTACGGCAGATAGAGACTGCCTTATATGACTGACAACAACTGGGCCTTATAGCAGATACAGGGGCTGAGGTGGTTTTATGTGTGATGTACTAACAGAGCACACACACACACACTAGCTCCTGGAGATGCCTGGCTGCCTTCGATGACAACAACTGGGCCTTATGGCAGATAGAGACTGCCTTATATGACTGACAACAACTGGGCCTTATAGCAGATACAGAGGCTGAGGTGGTTTTATGTGTGATGTACTAACAGATCACACACACACACAAGCTAGCTAGCTCCTGGAGATGCCTGGCTGCCTTCGATGACAACAACTGGGCCTTACGGCAGATAGAGACTGCCTTATATGACTGACAACAACTGGGCCTTATAGAAGATACAGAGGCTGAGGTGGTTTTATGTGTGATGTACTAACAAAGCACACACACACACAAGCTAGCTAGCTCCTGGAGATGCCTGGCTGCCTTTGATGACAACAACTGGGCCTTATGGCAGATACAGAGGCTGAGGTGGTTTTATGTGTGATGTACTAACAAAGCACACACACACACAAGCTAGCTAGCTCCTGGAGATGCCTGGCTGCCTTCGATGACAACAACTGGGCCTTACGGCAGATAGAGACTGCCTTATATGACTGACAACAACTGGGCCTTATAGAAGATACAAGGGCTGAGGTGGTTTTATGTGTGATGTACTAACAGAGCACACACACACACACTAGCTCCTGGAGATGCCTGGCTGCCTTCGATGATAACAACTGGGCCTTATGGCAGATAGAGACTGCCTTATATGACTGACAACAACTGGGCCTTATAGCAGATACAGAGGCTGAGGTGGTTTTATGTGTGATGTACTAACAGATCACACACAAGCTAGCTAGCTCCTGGAGATGCCTGGCTGCCTTCGATGACAACAACTGGGCCTTATGGCAGATAGAGACTGCCTTATATGACTGACAACAACTGGGCCTTATAGCAGATACAGAGGCTGAGGTGGTTTTATGTGTGATGTACTAACAGAGCACACACACACTAGCTTCTGGAGATGCCTGGCTGCCTTTGATGACAACAACTGGGCCTTATGGCAGATACAGAGGCTGAGGTGGTTTTATGTGTGATGTACTAACAAAGCACACACACACACAAGCTAGCTAGCTCCTGGAGATGCCTGGCTGCCTTCGATGACAACAACTGGGCCTTACGGCAGATAGAGACTGCCTTATATGACTGACAACAACTGGGCCTTATAGAAGATACAAAGGCTGAGGTGGTTTTATGTGTGATGTACTAACAAAGCACACACACACACAAGCTAGCTAGCTCCTGGAGATGCCTGGCTGCCTTCGATGACAACAACTGGGCCTTACGGCAGATAGAGACTGCCTTATATGACTGACAACAACTGGGCCTTATAGCAGATACAGGGGTTGAGGTGGTTTTATGTGTGATGTACTAACAGAGCACACACACACACACTAGCTCCTGGAGATGCCTGGCTGCCTTCGATGACAACAACTGGGCCTTATGGCAGATAGAGACTGCCTTATATGACTGACAACAACTGGGCCTTATAGCAGATACAGAGGCTGAGGTGGTTTTATGTGTGATGTACTAACAGAGCACACACACACTAGCTTCTGGAGATGCCTGGCTGCCTTTGATGACAACAACTGGGCCTTATGGCAGATAGAGACTGCCTTATATGACTGACAACAACTGGGCCTTATAGCAGATACAGAGGCTGAGGTGGTTTTATGTGTGATGTACTAACAGAGCACACACACACAAGCTAGCTAGCTCATGGAGATGCCTGGCTGCCTTCGATGACAAGAACTGGGCCTTACGGCAGATAGAGACTGCCTTATATGACTGACAACAACTGGGCCTTATAGCAGATACAGAGGCTGAGGTGGTTTTATGTGTGATGTACTAACAGAGCACACACACACACTCTAGCTCCTGGAGATGCCTGGCTTCCTGCGATGACAACAACTGGGCCTTATGGCAGATAGTGACTGCCTTATATGACTGACAACAACTGGGCCTTATAGCAGATACAGAGGCTGAGGTGGTTTTATGTGTGATGTACTAACAGAGCACACACACAAGCTAGCTAGCTCCTGGAGATGCCTGGCTGCCTTTGATGACAACAACTGGGCCTTATGGCAGATAGAGACTGCCTTATATGACTGACAACAACTGGGCCTTATAGCAGATACAGAGGCTGAGGTGGTTTTATGTGTGATGTACTAACAGATCACACACACACAAGCTAGCTAGCTCCTGGAGATGCCTGGCTGCCTTCGATGACAAGAACTGGGCCTTACGGCAGATAGAGACTGCCTTATATGACTGACAACAACTGGGCCTTATAGCAGATACAGAGGCTGAGGTGGTTTTATGTGTGATGTACTAACAGAGCACACACACACACTCTAGCTCCTGGAGATGCCTGGCTTCCTGCGATGACAACAACTGGGCCTTATGGCAGATAGTGACTGCCTTATATGACTGACAACAACTGGGCCTTATAGCAGATACAGAGGCTGAGGTGGTTTTATGTGTGATGTACTAACAGATCACACACACAAGCTAGCTAGCTCCTGGAGATGCCTGACTGCCTTCGATGACAACAACTGGGCCTTATGGCAGATAGAGACTGCCTTATATGACTGACAACAACTGGGCCTTATAGCAGATACAGAGGCTGAGGTGGTTTTATGTGTGATGTACTAACAGATCACACACACACACAAGCTAGCTAGCTCCTGGAGATGCCTGGCTGCCTTTGATGACAACAACTGGGCCTTATAGCAGATAGAGTGACTGAGGTGGTTTTGTAGCTCTTATAAATCCCTGCCTGCCTTAGATCACAATAGGACAGAAGGTTATACTGCAATGCTGTACTAACAGCATAGGACAGAGGGTGCTACTGCAATGCTGTACTAACAGCACGCACACACCAGACTAATCCCCAGAATCAAAGCAGGTAGACTCAGCAGCAGATAATGTCACCACTCAGCAGCAGTGCAATCAGCAGAATGAATATATATTCTCTAATGATCACTGATCAGTATTCACTTCAGTAGTAATGATAATGAATCAGCAATGAATCAGCAATGAATCAGCATCAGCATCAGCAGTCTGCCTATTCAGAATCAAAGCCGGAACACATGTGCACTTGGCCGACGGCGCGGCGGCCTTTTATACAGTGGGGCGTGTACTAAAGCCCCTGAGCTATAGTTGGCTACAGGCGTCCTACCTGTAGCCAATTATTGCCCTCCTCGCTGCCAGCGCTGTGATTGGCCAAGCATGCGGGGTCACAGTGCATGCTTGGCCAATCATCAGCCAGCAATGCACTGCGCCTGGCGCAATGCATTGCGGGCCGCTCGCATCACACGAATGTGATGCGAACGGCCCAAATAGTTCTGGGCTCGCCGAGCGGGGTGGGTTCGAATCGAACACCGGGCCCATCCCTAGTTCAGATTAATAATGAATACAGGGTGTCTAGCAGAAGGTTATGACTTACAAACCATTGAAAAGAAGGAAGCAGATAATGTAATGTATGAAGCTATTAATCCACAGTATAACTTTTCAGTAGTAAAGAACAAATTTACAGTTATTAAGAGTGGAGATACAGTTCTTTTAAAGATTTAAAGGCTTTAGGATGGTCGATCCATATATGCCAGTATTTCTTAAAGTGGTTTATATTATATATTTTTTGGGCATTAATTTGTAGTGTGCTTGGTTTACTTAATTTTTAAGACTTAGCTGTTCAATACTGTTGTGAATAGAATGGCCAATCACTATTCATAATGTATGCAGTAATGGGCATAAAAGCTATAGTTTCATATTACTTATGTATTGTATATGTCTGTATTCTATGTCAGAAAGCATGGTTGTATTTGGATTTTTTTTTTTATATTTTTACCTTCATGCTACCTATTTCAAAAATTATACATTTGAGCCTTTCTACATTACCACACGCACCGTTATTTAACACAGCAATAAATCCTGAAATTACCGTATATGTAATTTTGTTATCATTAATTATATTGGTCAAGAAATACACACATTTTTACAAACAATTTTCTCTTTATTGCACAGAAGCCAATAACAGTTAAAGTGCAATTTTTTTTAGTAAACAGCAAAAGAAATACAAGTTTCTAACTTCAACTGCAGCAAGATCTAAACTTACCAACATTTCTGCCAGTCTTTTTTGTTCAAAATAGTGATAGTGCAAAACAAAAACAATGGCAGTCAGGCTTTTTAATCATGATTGCTGTATTTTTGGCATTTCTGTCATTCCTTTTTTGTTAAAGGGGAAGAAAACAAAGATTCCCCTTCCGCAAAAAAAGTAGAGGAATAGTTACCCTGTAAATTATCAAAAATAGTGCAAAAAAAAAAAAAAAAAAAAAAAAAAAAAAGGCAGCAATGCAAGTATATAAAATGAGATTAACCACTTTCAGACCGGACCATTTTGCTGGCTTAAGACCAGACCGCTTTTTGCGATTCGGCACTGCGTCACTTTAACTAAAGCTCCCAAACAAAATTGGCGTCCTTTTTTCCCACAAATAGCGCTTTCTTTTGGTGGTATTTGATCACCCCTGCGGTTTTTATTTTTTGCGCTATAAACAAAAAAAGAGCAGCAATTTTTAAAGAAACACATTATTTTTTACTTTTTGCTATAATAAATATCCCCAAAAAATATATAAAAATCGTTTTTTTCCTCAGTTTAGGCCGATACGTATTCTTCTACATATTTTTGGTAAAAAAAAATCGCAATAAGAGATTATTGATTGGTTTGTGCAAAAGTCATAGCGTTTACAAAATAGGGGATAGTTTTATGGCATTTTTATTAATATATTTTTTTTACTAGTAATGGCGGCGATCAGTGATTTTTATTGTGACTGCGACATTATGGCAGACACATCGGACATTTTTGACACATTTTTGGGACCATTGTCATTTATACAGCAATCAGTGCTATACAAATGCACTGATTCCTGTGTAAATGACACTGGCAGTGAAGGGGTTAACCAGGGAGTGGCAGTGTAGGGGTTAAGTGTGTCCTAGGGGCGTGTTACTAACTGTGGGGGGCATGGCTGTGTGTTAGTGAACACTGATCTAATTTCCAATCACAGGGAGCAGAGATGAGTGTCACTTGTTGCTAGGCAGAAATGGGAGATGCTGTTTACTTCCGCATCTCCCCGTTCAGCCTTCCCGTGACAGGATCGCGGGTATCCCCACGGCGATCAAGTCCACGGGGTCCCGACCGGCATGCACGCAATGGCACAGCGGCATTCTTAAAGGGACGTACCTGTACGCCCTTATGCCTGTACGTGCCATTCTGCCGACGTACATCGTCGTTCCCCGGTCGGGAACCGGTTAAACAGCGTTTTTACTAAATGATATATTGCTCACACATGCCATGGGTATATGTAGCCTTACACCCCAAAATACTTTCTGCTGCTTCTCCTCAGTATGGGAATACCGAATGTATAAGACTTTATGGGAGCCTAGCCGTGTACGGGTGCCGAAAAACAATCACCGCCTTGAGGATTTCAAAGGGCTTATTTCACTTCCTCACTGTTTCGGAGGCCCTGAAATGTCAAAATAGCACAAAACACCCACAAATGAGCCCTTTTTGGAAAGTAGACACCCCAAGACATTTGCTGAGAGGTATGTTGTGTCCATGGAATATTTAAAATTTTCCACAAGTTTTGGGAAACAGGCCTTCCTATATCCAGATAACAGCTCACTTCATCATAGAATGTTAATAGGTTGGTCTGGCAAGAACGATCTCATACTATTATTATACTTATGAGCAAATTTTTGGTTAGGGACTTCTTGTCCCTTATCATCCCCTCCAATAGTTTACAAACTATTGAAGTTAGGCTGACTGGCCTGCAGTTTCCAGGTACATATCTTGGTCCATTCTTGAATATTGGTACCATTTTAGCTTTTCTCCAATCCGCTGGCATCATTCTGGTCAGTAAGCTTTCCTAAAAATTAGGAATAGCAGTCTAGCAAGGACCTGGCTGACTTATTTGAGGACTCTCAGGTATAAACCACCGTAGCCGCGGTATTCGGCCGCTCGCAGGGTGGTTTTACCCCCCGCGCCGTAGCGGCGCTTTGCGGCGGTATTGCCGTGGTATTACCGCGGTGTCCCATTGAAATCAATGGGTAGGAGCGGTATAGGAGCGGTGAATACACCGCTCCTATACCGCTCCAAAGATGCTGCTAACAGGACTTTTTTGACCGTCCTGCTAGCGCACCGCTCCAGTGTGAAAGCCCGCCGGCTTTCACACTGGAGTGAATGGGGCCGGATTTTTTCAGGCGCTGTACAGGCGCTATTTTTAGCGCTGTACCACCTGAAAAACGCCCCAGTGTGAAAGGGGCCTTAGAGACAGGCACATGTTGTGTAAAAAATTCACAATTAACATCCCCCTCCCCTCCCCTCCCCTCCAGCTCTCCTAGGATTGGCCGTTACTGTGTTTTGACTGGATGTTTCTCATCATGGGATGCAGTGAACAGTCAGCAGACTATAGACAGACAAGGGATTTAGGGGACATGTATGTAGTCAGAGCTGGGCAGAGTAGAACATGCAGTGATTTGATGATTGTTATAGTGCAGTGTGTGTCTGAGGTCACCTGATCACAGATAACATTCTTTTCCATCACCAGGAATCGTTATGTGGGGGAGAGGTGGATTTCTCACTTTTTATAATTACACCCAGTAAGGCCGGCTTCACACTGGGGCGGTGCGGGCGGCGATGGTAAAGCAGCGCTATATTTAGCGCTGCTTTACCGTCATTTTAGCCGCGGTATGCGGTCGCTATCGGGGTGGTTTTAACCCCTGCTAGCGGCCGAAAAAGGGTTAAAAACCCCTGCAAAGCTCAGCTGCAGTGGCGCTTTGCCGGCGGTATCCCCGAGGTGTCCCATTGACTTCAATGGTTAGAAGCGGTATAGGAGCGGTGAATACACCGCTCCTTCACCGCTCCAAATATGCTGGTAGCAGGACTTTTTTTACCGTCCTGCTAGCGCACCGCTCCAGTGTGAAAGCCATCCGGCTTTCACACTGGAGTGAAAGGACCCGCTTTTTTTCAGGAGCTACACAGGCACTATTTTTAGAGCTGTAGCTCCTGAAAAACGCCCCAGTGTGAAAGCACCCTAAGGCTGAATGATCTTAGGGCCAGTTCACACCAGTGTGCTGTGGGGATGTGATTCCCACTGTACTGCAGTGCAAATCACATGCGATGTCCCTGCAGTGCGATTTCAGCCATACAGATAGTATGTGTGATATCGCACCGCATTCGAACAAAAATCGCACAGGACCCTTTTTTTGGTCCGCACCAGAATCGCATGGGTGTTCACACCTATGCGATCCGATTCATGTCCTAACTGTCAGTTCGCAGTGCGATAGGCGAGCTGAAATGGGGGTGTCGTTAACATTGTATGACACTCCCCAGCAATTCGCATATGGCAGTGTGAACTGCAGTGCGAATCGGAACGCGATGTGGGAACTCGCAGTGGATTCGCAGGGTTCCCGAATCGCACCAGTGTGAACCGAGCCTCCAAGCATACAGCCTACAAATGTCACCTGACTGTTCCCACCAAGGCTGTGATTCGGGAACCCTGCAAATCCACTGCGGGTTCCCACATCGCTTCCGACTCGCACAGCAGTTTACACTGGCTTATGTGAACTGCTGGGGAGTGTCATACAATGTTAACGACACCCCCATTTCAGCTTGCATATCGCACTGCAAACTGACAGTTAGGACATGAATCAGATCGCATAGGTGTGAACACCCATGTGATTCTGGTGCAGTCCAAAAAAAGGGTCCTCTGAGAGTTTGGTCCGAATGTGATGCGATTTCAGCCATACAGTTTGTATGGCTGAAATCGCATCGCACAGACATCGCATGTGATCTGAACAGAAATGCGCTGCAAATCACAGGAATGCGGAGTGTACAATGGTGGGTAGTACAGGCAGGATGGTGTCAGAATAGTGGACAGTGTCAGATTATTTTTTTATTTTACAATTTAATTTTTTTTTTTTAAAGGTTTTTTGGGACCAGTGGATTTTTTTTTATTTTTATACATTTTTACAATTTAATTTTTTTAAAAAAAAAATTTTAATATTTATTTTTGTACTATTCTAACAATGATGGGAGGGTGGGGTTTTATTTTTTAAATATATTTTTTCACAGTGCTTTTGGGAAAGAGGATGGTTGGTGTCAGTGGAGCAGTGAACGGTGTCAGTGGACGGAGTCAGTGTTAGTGGGGTTGTGGTTGGTGTCAGTGGTCGGTGTCAGTAGGGCAGTGGTCGGTGTCAGTGGGGTAGTGGTTGGTGTCAGTGGACGGTGTCAGTGGTGCAGTGGACGGTGTCAGTGGGGTAGTGGTTGGTGTCAATGGATGGTGCCAGTGTCAGTGGGGCAGTGGATGGTGTCAATGGGGCAGTGGACAGTGTCAGTGGGGCAGTGGATTGTGTCAGTGGGGCAGTGGTCGGTGTCAGTGGGGCAGTGGATGGTGTCAGTGTCAGTTGACGGTGTCAGTGGGGCAGTGGACGATGTCAGTGGGGCAGTGGATGGTGTCAGTGGACGGTGTCAGTGGGGCAGTTGTCGGTGTCAGTGGGGCAGTTGTCGGTGTTAGTGGTCCTGGGGCTTTGGACCGTGTCGGTATGGGGGGGGGGTGCGGTTTTGGTGTCAGTTGTTTTTTATTTTTCAATTTCATTTTTTTCTCTTTTTATTTTTTATTTTTTTAGAATTTTATTTTGGACTATTTTTTTTTTATCAGCCCTGTTGGGGGCTTTGGTGACATGTCAGGGGTCCAAACAGAGACCCCTGACATCTCCCATTTGAGACAGAGAAAGGATAGAGGACAGATTCCCCAGTCCTTTCTCTGCACTGAAGATGAATTGAAGGAAGACAGCGGCTTCTCTCCATTCATACACTGAGCAGAGGAACACACAGGTTACTCTGCTCAGTTATCACAGGACACAGGAGCGATCAGTAACAAACGCTTCTGTGTCCCATTCAGAAAAGAAAAGAACCGATATGTCAAATGACATAAGGGTCCTTTTCTCCGCTCTCCATCCTGACAGATCCCCTGCGCCCCCCAAGCCCGCGGGAGAGGAGACAAAAGCCGGCGGCTGCGGGGGACGAGGGGGGCGCAGGATGAAGACACAGCGGCTTCGGGGAATGAGGGGGGGGGGGACAGATGATGAATAAACGGCGGGGGGACGACGAGGGGGGGCAGAGGATAAATACATGGCGGGGGGAACAAGGGGGGGCAGATGATGAATACGCGGCGGGGGGGGAACGAGGGGGGCAGAGGATGAATACACGGCAGGGGGGAACGAGGGGGAGGCAGATGATGAATACACGGCGGGGGGAACGAGGGGGGGCAGAGGATGAATACACGGCGGGGGGGGGAACGAGGGAATGGCATCGGGGAGGAGGAGAACAGGGTGAAGGAGGAGCAGGAAGACATAGGGGGCGGGGGGATGATCGGTGCAACGGGGACAGCTGTGAGCACCGATCCCCCCTGCATGGCTTTTCAGGTGAAAGCCGTGGGAGGAAGGAGGAGAAGCAGATGATGAAAAGCATGCAGGGGGGGGGGGGTCAGTGCTCACAGCTGTCCCATTGCACGATCATCCCCCACTGTCATGTGTGTTTACTGAAATGACAGGAGGCCGTGAGCACGCTCTGCTTTTACCCAGAACGCGCTCTGCCTTTCCTGCACGCTCTGGCCAAGGGGAGTGAAGTGGTGGGCGGGGAGTCTGCTGACATCATGACTCCGCCCACCGAGCGCCGAACAACAGACACGCCCACTAAATCTGGACTTTTTTGGGGTTTCAAACAGCTAAAGGGGTGACATTTGACAGGTAAGGATACATGCAGGAGGCATGTATATCCTTATAGATCACCACTATGGCAGTAGTTTTGAATTGATGAGAGTGGGTTTACATCCACTTTAAGGGCATCCCCGTGGGACAATTTTTGAGGTTAAAATGGGTGTGTGGTGATGAATCATCTTTTTTGAAAAAGTATTTCATTGAAAGAGGTTATACAGCCCCTGTACTTGATAGGGCGTTTAATATAGCCCTTAACACTGATAGATGTCATCTCTTTCGTGATAAGATCAAGAATGGATATGGGAGAAGGCGGGTATCTGACAAATCCATTAAAACTCCCGTGTTTTCCACGCCTTACAGTTTAGAGTTTAGTAAAATTAAAGAGATCCTGGAGAAATATTTACCTATTCTTTACAACGATCCTGTCTACGCTCAAATTCTGTCTAAAGGTATTAGATCAGTCTCCCGGAGGGCTCCACCAACCATTGGTGGCATGTTGTCCCCCAGCCTCTATTCAAGCAGCGTTCAACGCCCCAATTGGTTACAGTTTAAGGGATCGTTTTGATGTGGGGGCAATAACTGTCCATGTTGCCCCCACATTTTACGAGGCGATACTATTCTGTCTAGGTCTTTGAATAAGGACTTTAAAGCTATGGTATTCATTAACTGCAACACTAAATTTGTTATTTACGTGGTTACGTGTGAACAATGTCGCATACAGTACGTTGGACGCACAACACGAAGACTGAGAGACAGATTATATGACCACCTCTATGACATTTCCAAAAATCACCCCACCAATGTGGCGAGGCACTG
Organism: Lithobates sylvaticus; assembly: GCA_028564925.1. NCBI lineage: Eukaryota > Metazoa > Chordata > Amphibia > Anura > Ranidae > Lithobates > Lithobates sylvaticus. The sequence goes on along the minus strand of CM053027.1, from coordinate 168,918,766 downwards.
AAATCTTTGCCATGATAAAGATGTCAGTGGCTTACGCATTCAGGGGGTTGAAAAGGTAATTTTATATAAAAGAGGGGGTAATAGGTTTAGTCTGTTGTGCAAGAGGGAGGTTTATTGGATATTCCATCTCCATAGGAGGCAGCCTATGGGCCTTAATTTTCAGTGGGATATTTCATTCTTTTATGAGTGAATTCTCCACATATTGACTGCCCAGTATTCATTAAGCTAATATGTATGGCTCCCATTTCACTGGTTGTCGGTCCGGTGCTGGTTCTGCTGGGCTCATTTTATTATGTTTCTGCCAGAGTTTATTCACTGATTTCCATTTATTATAATTTCTTTAGATCTAGGACAGGCTAGTTATTCAATTGAGACTGTTTCTTGAATAGGACTGTATGCACATATTGCAGCATTTTCGCTGCAGTGATTATGAATACCAGTATTTTATGTGTTAATTAATGTCCTATTAAACATGTTTGTTATCCGTTTGATGATCACATACCTGATGTATTACATTAGGTGTGTGATCAACTAGCTGGGTATTTGTATCAGCTTTCCATACCTGCCTGTATAAGGATATACACATATATATATATTGTGAACTTTGGGGACAATAGCTCCACGGGATTAAGTGCATAAACCGTCAGTTGTAAAATAAAAGACATTTATTTGAAAGAAAAATCAAAATAAGGCTTTCTTCAGCGCACAGGTAAAGTACAAAAACAAAGTCCGCTTATCTTCAGCATAACAAAAAACAGCTTATCTTCAGCACAAAAACAAAGTTTAAGGAAAACACATACAGTTTTTGCAGCAGGTTCTTTTAGCAGCCTCCAGACATCCACACAGCTCAGCTAACAGGTGTAATCACCTACTCCTCCTCACACCAACAACTCTTCCCTACTTCCTGTCTTTTGAGCTGTCTTCCTGGAGGCCCTTAACCCCCTGTGTGCTGAATCATTGTGGTCAGGGAGGGAGGCTCTTTTCCCACCCGAATATCTCTTCAGAGCCTCCCAAATTCCGGGTCCCAAATAACTATTATTAACCTAGAGAGGACTGCGAGTCAGTCCTCTCCTGCTTGGCTACTCCCGGAACCCCTCACCCATTTTGGGTGACCCCCTGAGCAATGCTGCGACTCCTTTAAAGGGACCACAGCCCAAATACTGGTGCTATATAGCACCCGTCCAGGACCCAACCTTGGCGTCCTGTACATATCCCCCCCCTCTGCCTCAACGCGGAGGTGTTGGAGGCACTACTCGACATCATACAATGGACCCGGGAGAGGGCATCGGCGTTCTGATGCTGTCTCCCTGGTCTGTGCTCTACCACAAAATTGAACTCCTGGAGAGAAAGGAACCACCTTGTCACCCTGGCATTGGTGTTTTTGTTTTGTCTCATCCAGGTCAGTGGGGCATGGTCGGACACTAGGCGGAACCTTCTACCTAGGAGGAAATACCGTAAAGAGTCTAAAGCCCACTTGATGGCAAGACACTCCCGCTCCACCACCGCATAGTTTTTCTCCGCTGCCGTCAGCTTCCTACTTAGAAAAACTATGGGGTGCTCTTCCCCATTGATCACTTGAGACAGGACTGCTCCTAGCCCTTCACTTGAAGCATCTGTCTGTACTACAAAATCTTTAGAAAAATCTGGAGCCACAAGCACCGGATCCCGGCACAATGCCGTCTTAAGCTTCTGGAAAGCTTTTTCGGCATCGTCATTCCACTGTACCATCACTGACTTTCTGCCTTTGGTCAAGTCCGTCAATGGTGCAGCAATGGTGGCAAAGTTGGGGACAAACCTCCGGTAGTAGCCAACTATGCCCAAAAACGCTCTGACCTGCTTCTTGGATAGGGGGCGGGGCCAGTTCTGTATGGCTTCTACCTTACTCATTTGGGGCTTCACCAGTCCTCTACCCACAATGTACCCTAGGTACTTGGCTTCCTCTACTCCAATCGCGCACTTCTCCGGATTGATGGTGAATCCTGCTCTTCTCAAGGAGTCTACGACTGCCTGAACTCGGGGAAGATGGGACTCCCAATCAGTGCTAAAAATGACTATGTCATCTAGGTAAACCGAAGTATACCGTTGATGTGGACGCAAAGTTTTGTCCATGGCCCTTTGGAATGTAGCGGGGGCAGAGTGTAGACCAAATGGCATTCTTTTGTACTGGAAGTGGCCTTCCGGGGTAGAGAAAGCTGTTTTCTCCCTGGCTTTCTTGGTCAGGGGAATCTGCCAATACCCTTTTGTGAGGTCTAGCGTGGTTATATACCTGGCTGGACCTAACCTCTCAATTAGCTCATCTACCCGTGGCATTGGATAAGCATCAAACTTGGAGATTTCATTAAGTTTTCTGAAGTCGTTGCAGAAGCGGAGGGTGCCGTTGGGTTTGGGTACCAACACGATTGGACTCGACCACTCGCTCTGCGACTCTTCAATGACTCCAAGCTCGAGCATTCTCTTGACCTCTTCAGACACTGCCACTCTATGAGCTTCTGGGATACGGTAAGGCCTTAACCGGATTTTTATACAGGGTTCCGTCACAATGTCATGCTCGATGACGTTGGTGAGACCCGGCAACCCTGAAAACATGTCCCTATTTCTTTGCAGAAACTCTTTTGCTTGCTGGGTTTGGGGCCTAGTTAGGGTAGCAGCCACCTGCACCAGGTCGATTCCTGCATGGTCCCCTGACTGTACTGCTACCACAGCGGATACCTGTTCTCTGTCTCTCCAGGGTTTCAACAGATTTACGTGATAGATCTGGTATGGTTTTCTTTTCCCTGGCTGGTGTATCTTGTAGTTCACCTCACCCACTTTTTCTATTACCTCAAACGGGCCTTGCCACCTGGCCAAGAACTTGCTCTCCACTGTGGGTATTAGGACAGCCACCCGGTCTCCTACTTGAAACTGTCTAATTTTAGCCGATCTGTTATACACCCTTCTTTGGGCATCCTGAGCCTTCTGCATGTGCTCCCTCACCAGCGGCATCACCTTAGCCACCCTCTCTCGCATTTGAGAGATATGCTCTACCACGGTCTTGTGTGGTGAGGATTCACTTTCCCATGTTTCTTTGACTAGGTCCAGCAACCCCCGGGGCCTTCGTCCATACACTAACTCAAACGGTGAGAAGCCCGTGGACGCTTGTGGAACCTCCCGGATGGCAAACAAGAGGGCAGGGAGTAACATATCCCAATCCTTCCCGTCTTTCTGGACCACTCTTTTTAACATGGACTTTAGAGTTTTATTAAACCTCTCAACTAGGCCATCGGTCTGCGGGTGATAGACGGACGTCCGCAACTGCTTGATCTGAAATAGTCTGCACAAGTCCGCCATCACCTTTGACATAAAAGGGGTGCCCTGGTCCGTAAGTATCTCCCTGGGGAATCCAGTTCGTGAAAACATTTGGAATAACTCCTTGGCAATGGCCTTAGAGGAGGCTTTCCTCAAAGGAACTGCTTCTGGATACCTGGTTGCGTAGTCTAGGATGACTAATATATATTGGTGCCCCCTTGCCGACTTTACCAGGGGTCCCACGAGATCCATGGCGATCCGCTCAAACGGAACCTCAATAATCGGCAAGGGTACCAAAGGGCTTCTATAGTGTGGCCCTGGGGCAGTTAACTGGCAAATGGGACAAGATGCACAATATCTTTTAACCTCGGCCTTCACCCCCTGGCCAGTAAAACCGGTCGGTTATCCTGGCCTCCGTTTTCTCTGCCCCCAAGTGTCCTCCCAGTGCGTCATTGTGGGCTAGGTCAAGTAGCATCCGCCTATATGGTTGGGGAACCAGTAACTGCTCTACAGTTTCCTCTCGGCTTTCAGCCACTCGATAAACCAAATCCCCCTTTAATGCAAAATGAGGAAACTTTTGCTCTGCCCCTGGTATTTGTGGGACCCCATCAACAACAGAAACCTGCTCTCGAGCATTGACCAAGGTAGGATCCTGCAACTGGGCGGTGCCAAACGCACCCCTGGGTACGTCCAGGTCTGGATGCACTGACCTTGAGGATGTTTCCCCTTCACCCTCCTCAACTGGGAACTGCAACGGGGAGAGCTCCTCATCATCCTCCCCCAGCATAACCTGTAATGGGAAGGCTTCCCCCCCCTCAGAAGTCAACTCGGTATTGAGGCCTGAAACAGAAACATTGTCATTCAAATTAACATTCTCTGCAATATCCTTATTAGTGACAGGTATCTCTGTTTTAGAGGGGTGTGTTGTGGGGGTTTCAGACCTAGACCCCTCAGACTCCATCTCTTCCAGGCCCAGTGTCCCCAGTTCTCCTGGCAGCCCCATCTGTGCCTGGTTCCACAGTTCGAGGAATAGCGGACAGTCCCGCCCCACTATAATATCATGTATTAAACTATTTACCACCCCAACCTCTTGTGTCACTGAGGTACGTCCATAAGAAACCGTCACAGGAACCAGGGGGTACTCCCTGGTATCCCCATGGATACACACTACGCGCAGAGTTTTATTTACGGGGCCAAGTCTCCCAATCACCCTGGCATGTACCAGTGTTACCATGCTCCCGGAGTCTAGTAGGGCCCTGGCAGGAAGGTGGTTCACCCACACTTCACACTCGAACCGTCCTTCAGCCAGATCAAGATGAGTGGTACACGCTCTTTGCACATAGAAGGAGCTTCTCCGACCAGTCCCGCAATCCATCGGCTCCTCCTGAAGTGGGCATTGAGCCCGGGTATGCCCCCAGGACCGACATCGCCAACACTGTAGGCCTCCCATCCTAGGAACAGGAACCAACCTTCGAGGTTCTGCAGAAGATGGTGCCGGGTTGCGGGTTCCAATGTCTAGCAGGGCTTCTCTCCTAGGTGCCGTGGCCGGTCTTGTTGCCCTTGGTGTGGGTTCCCGACGTTTGGCAGGCCCAAGCAGGTCCTCCACCACGGTGTACCTTTCAACCAGCTCAACCAGCTGGTCAGCGGTTGCAGGGTCTCCATGACTTACCCAGCGCTGTAGGTCATCTGGCAGGGACCGCAGGTACCAGTCCATCACCACCCGTTCCACCATTTGTGGGCCTGACAGTTTTTCTGGCTGCAGCCATTTTTTAACCAGCTGTATCAGTTCATGCATTTGAGACCTGGGTGGTCGGTCAAGTTTGTACCGCCAGCGATGCACCCTCTGAGCCCGGACAGCCATGGTCACTCCTAGGCGGGCCAGGATCTCTGTCTTCAGATGCTCATAGTTGCTGATATGTTCAGTTGGGAGGTCAAAGTAGGCCTTTTGCGGGTCACCGGTGAGAAAAGGAGAGATAATGCCGGCCCATTGGTCACGGGGCCACCCCTCTCTCTCCGCTATCCTCTCAAAGGTGGTGAGAAAGGCCTCTACGTCATCGCTGGGTGTCAGTTTTTGTAAGAAATGGTTGGCTCTCACAGACACTTGGTTGCCAACGGCAACGACCGATTGTTCTCGTCCCTGAGCCAGCCGCTGCACTGCCTCCTGTAAGGCAGTCATCTGTGTTTGAGTGGACTCCTGCTGAGCAGTAAACTGGGCGGCTAGCAACCGTGTGTTTTCCTGCTGTGCAGCTATAGCCTGTGCCAGGGCCTGCTGCAGCTGAGCCATCGCTTCCTCATGGCGACGGTTTGCATCTGCTGAAGCTTGCTGCTGGGTCACGGTGGCTTGCTGCTGGGTCACGGTGGCTTGCGCCAAAGCCCTGATGACCTCCTCCATGCCTTTACCTGTTGTTTGCAGCGTCTGAGCTGACTTCACCCACGACATGCCATTTGTACACTGTCTCTTTAAATGTCAGTTTAGTTTTAAACGGTTTTTGCGGCTGCAAATGCACTTTTGCCAGCATCCAAGACACCAGTTGTGAACTTTGGGGACAATAGCTCCACGGGATTAAGTGCATAAACCGTCAGTTGTAAAATAAAAGACATTTATTTGAAAGAAAAATCAAAATAAGGCTTTCTTCAGCGCACAGGTAAAGTACAAAAACAAAGTCCGCTTATCTTCAGCATAACAAAAAACAGCTTATCTTCAGCACAAAAACAAAGTTTAAGGAAAACACATACAGTTTTTGCAGCAGGTTCTTTTAGCAGCCTCCAGACATCCACACAGCTCAGCTAACAGGTGTAATCACCTACTCCTCCTCACACCAACAACTCTTCCCTACTTCCTGTCTTTTGAGCTGTCTTCCTGGAGGCCCTTAACCCCCTGTGTGCTGAATCATTGTGGTCAGGGAGGGAGGCTCTTTTCCCACCCGAATATCTCTTCAGAGCCTCCCAAATTCCGGGTCCCAAATAACTATTATTAACCTAGAGAGGACTGCGAGTCAGTCCTCTCCTGCTTGGCTACTCCCGGAACCCCTCACCCATTTTGGGTGACCCCCTGAGCAATGCTGCGACTCCTTTAAAGGGACCACAGCCCAAATACTGGTGCTATATAGCACCCGTCCAGGACCCAACCTTGGCGTCCTGTACAATATATATAATTCGCCTTTGGTTTCAGATGATTCGGTTTTGATCGTTCATTTAGTCTATTCCTATATTTATTTTCATCTTTTCTATTTATGCATTGTATCATAGGAGAAGGCCTAAATAGATACATCCAATAATGAGATATTTGTAATCTTTCTATTATGTAATTTTTTTGGGGGATGTGTAATTTTTAGGGAATATTTGTGTTTTCTCTGGCGGTTTTGATATTCAATGGGCCCCATGCATCGGCATGCACACACATTGAGAGTTTGTTTCTCTTTTCTTTTTTCTGTGTGTCTGCCGATGTATGCGATTTTTTACATACAAAATGAAAAATATTTTTATATATGTTATTTTTTATTTCCTTCAGGTTGCACCTGTATTCCCCCACCTAAAGATAAGATTCAGCATGTTATTTATGTATTACCATTATGTATGCTTTCAACATGTCAGCTTAATTTAGGTGTTTTTGGTTCCTTCCATCCATTCAAGTGTTAATCTTCGGACTTTGGATGTTCACAGGTGCTTCCCTAATTGCTATCTTGTTATACACATATTTTATTCATTTGTTTAATTGTTTGTGTGTGTATTTAGTTTTGTATGTATATTCTGCTCATTAACTATGATTAAGCACTGTGTTTGGTGTGAAACATGTCAGCGGCTGTGCATAAGCCTAGATGCTATGATTTTAATCATATTTTTGAAATAAAGTTAAATTATTTGGAGTGCGGCTACCCAGCTACATTTTTTCCACTTCAGTTCCTGTTGCAAACAGAGCCGGCACCTTGTGGGATTGTGGACACAGCTGTTTTGGGAGGTCATTACCTTGGAGCGGTAATTCTTTGTAATTCTTTGTGATGCGGGGCGGGCAGTAAGAGATGATGTCATCTCGCTGCTCCCCACCGCACCTCCGACATTGAAGAGGCTCGGCTGTGAGGGCGGAAGAGCAGTGATGTGGGGTTGGCTGAGAAAGATGATGTCATCTCTGCTGGCCCACCTGCTGCTCTCATCCGCCTGCCCGGTGTTCTGTCAAATCTTGCAATGGAAATTACGTTCTGGCACGGCCATCTTGGTGCTCCCCACACTCGGCCGCAACAAGGATACAGTGAGAAGGTGGCAAACGGACATCTTTTTACACCCATCGGAGGTTATATAGTGAAATATAGGGATGAGCCGAACACCCCCGGGTTCGGTTCGCACCAGAACCTTCGAACCGACCGAAAGTTCGCGCAAATTTTCGAACCCTATACGTTATAATGGACGCGAACGTTCGAAATCAAAAGTGCTAATTACAACGGCCAATATGCATGTTAATGTCATAAAACAGGTTTGGGGACCCGGGTTCTGCCCCAGGGGACATATATCAATGCAAAAAGAACTTTTAAAAACTAACGTTTTTTCGGGAGCAGTCATTTTAATGATGCATAAAGTGAAAAAAAAAAGTGAAATTTTCCTTTAAATATGGTACCTGGGGGGTGTCTAAAGTATGCCTGTGAAGTGGCATGTGTTTCCCGTGTTTAGAACTGTCCTTGCACAAAATGACATTTGTAAAGGAAAAAAAGAAGCCATTTAAAACCACTTGCGGCTTTAATGTCATGTCTTGTCCTGGCCGCCATATGGCTGAAAATCCTTGAGAAAACTGGCATGGCTACCCCATCACCCCCCCCCCCCCCCCACCCCAGCCCCTTTGGGTCTTGTATGGATATTAAGGGGGACCCCGCACCCAAAATAAAACCCTATACCTACAACCCTATATACTCTGAACAGCAGTATATAGGTGGTGCAAACAAGACACGGACTGTAGGTTTGTTCTTAAGTAGAATCTGAACAGGTACATTATGAAGTGTAGCTCCATCCCAAAAAAATCTATTTTTAAGCTTTTTGGAGAACATAGGGAGGGGTTATCACCCCTGTAACATTTGCTGTCTTTGCACATCTGTTCAGAAAATGTCACATCACTTTCCGTCCCAATGACAAATGTTTTTGGAAAAGTGGGGTTTTAATTGAAACAAGGATTGGTGATAAAGAATCAGTAGAGAGGAGATACCTTTTTCCCAAATTAAATCTAACAGGATAGAATTTCCCTTCCTAGGGGTAGATTTCCTCTCACTTCCTGTTTTCTCTTTCCATTTGCAAGTAGGAGTCGTTTGTAAGTTGGATGTTTGAAAGTAAGTTGGATGTTTGAAAGTAGGGGCCTGAGTTAATAGATCAAGATTTGTACTTGCATGCACCTGTTGAACCGGGCAGAAAAATTGGCGGTGGTGGTGGTGGTGGACGGTGTTGCCACAAGACTGTAAGCTCTCACAGTTACTCTTGGTGGGCGCAGGAATGGGCCCTGCTGTGAGTTATTAGATCAAGATTTGTAATTGCATGACCTGTTGAACAGGGCAGAAAAATTGGGCCTTTGGCGGTGGTGGCGGTGGTGGTGGTGGACGGTGTTGCCACAAGACTGTAAGCTCTCACAGTTACTCTTGGTGGGCGCAGGAATGGGCCCTGCTGTGAGTTATTAGATCACGATTTGTAATTGCAAGCACCTGATGAACAGGGCAGAAAAATTGGGCCTTTGGCGGTGGTGGTGGACGGTGTTGCCACAAGACTGTAGGCCCTCATAGTTACTCTTGGTGGGCGCAGGAATGGGCCCTGCTGTGAACTATTAGATCAAGATTTGTAATTACCCGCCCCTGTTAAACAGGGGCTGAAAAATTGTGCCTTAGGCACTGGTGCTGGTGCCACAACACTGCAACCCCTCACAGATACTGTACTTGGAGCACAGCAGTCACACGTGTTGCGAAGCATTTTTAAAAAAAATTGTAAGTACACGCCCCTGTTAAACAGGGGCTGAAAAATTGTGCCTTAGGCACTGGTGCTGGTGCCACAACACTGCAACCCCTCACAGATACTGTACTTGGAGCACAGCAGTCACACGTGTTGCGAAGCATTTTTTTTAAAAAATTGTAAGTACACGCCCCTGTTAAATAGGGGCTGAAAAATTGTGCCTTAGGCACTGGTGCTGGTGCCACAACACTGCAACCCCTCACAGATACTGTACTTGGAGCACAGAAGTCACACGTGTTGCGAAGCATTTTTTTTAAAAATTGTAAGTACACGCCCCTGTTAAACAGGGGCTGAAAAATTGTGCCTTAGGCACTGGTGCTGGTGCCACAACACTGCAACCCCTCACAGATACTGTACTTGGAGCACAGCAGTCAAACGTGTTGCGAAGCATTTTTTTAAAAAATTGTAAGTACACGCCCCTGTTAAACAGGGGCTGAAAAATTGTGCCTTAGGCACTGGTGTGGTGGCATGGATCATTGAGGAGGAGGAAGAGGATAGTCAGTGAACATAAGAGGACAGTCACTCAGCATCAGCATAGGCAGTCTTGAAGGGATGTGACATTATAAATTATTCCGTTATATCCGCTTCAGGTGCCTGGTAGCTGGTGGTGATCCAAGACTGATTCATTTTGATGAAGGTCAGTCGATCAACCGAGTCGGTGGACAGGCGCACCCTATGATCGGTGACAAATCCTCCAGCAGCACTGAATGTGCGTTCGGAAAGAACGCTGGAGGCAGGACAGGCCAGTAGCTCAATTGCATACTGTGCAAGCTCTGGCCAGTGATCCATCCTCAGGACCCAGTAAGCCAGAGGATTTTCGGTGGGAAAGGTGTCCAAGTCTGACCTTGCCCCAAGGTATTCCTGCACCATGTATATCAGACGCTGGCGATGGTTGCTGGAACCGATCATACCTTGGGGCTGCGGACTAAAAAATTGTCTGAACGCATCGGTCAGACGTCCACCTTCCCCACCGCTCCTACTGACCGAAGCCTCAGCAACTCGTCGCCCAGGACCAGGAGTTTGTAACCTCCCAGTTTCTGGGAACGCGTTGCACAGACCTTTCTGCAAGGCCTCCCTGAGATGTCTCATCCTCTGCTCCCTCTGCGACGGCAAGATAAGGTCCGCAACCTTACCCTTGTACCGTGGATCAAGGAGAGTGGCCAGCCAGTAATGGTCCCTCTCCTTGATCCGAAGAACACGAGGATCCTTCCGCAGGCTTTGCAGGATCAGGGAGGCCATGCAGCGTAGGTTAGCTGAGGCATTCGGTCCGGAGTCTTCTGGGTCACTGAGGATGACATGATCGCCAGCCACCTCCTCCCAGCCACGTACAAGTCCACTGGTTTGTTGGGACTGTACATCATCCCTAAAAGACTGCTGCTGCTGATGCTGAGTGCCAGGCTCCACCTCCATGCTCACACAATCCTCCTCCTCCTCCTCCTCCTCCATCCTCATCCTCTTCCTGTGTGATGGGTGGGACAGAAGGAACACTGTCCGGATAAAGGGGGCCTTGAGAGGCAAGGAAGTCCTCCTCTTCCTGCCTCTGTTCTGCCTCAAGTGCCCTGCCCATTATCCTACGCAGCGTATGCTCCAACAGGTGGACAAGAGGTACAGTGTCACTGATGCATGCACTGTCACTGCTCACCATCCTCGTGGCCTCCTCAAATGGTGAGAGGACAGTGCATGCATCCCTGATCATGCTCCACTGACGTGGGGAAAAAAAACCAAGCTCCCCTGACCCTGTCCTGGTGCCGTAGTCGCAAAGGTACTCATTGATGGCCCTCTGCTGCGTGTGCAGTCGCTGCAGCATGGCCAACGTTGAGTTCCACCTGGTGGGCATGTCACATATTAGGCGGTTCTTGGGCAGGTTCAGCTCCTTTTGCAGCTCAGTCAGCCGAGCACTGGCATTATAAGATCGGCGGAAATGCACACAGACTTTCCTGGCCTGCCTCAGGACATCCTGTAAGCCTGGGAACCTGCCCAAGAACCGCTGCACCACCAGGTTGAGGACGTGAGCCATACAGGGCACATGGGTGAGCTGCCCCTGTCGCAGGGCGGAGAGGAGGTTGGTGCCATTGTCAGAAACGACCATTCCTGGCTTAAGCTGACGTGTCGTCAACCACCTCTCGGCCTGCCCCTGCAGAGCTGCCAGAACCTCTGGCCCAGTGTGCTCCTGTCCCCCAAACACACCAGCGCAAGCACGGCATGGCATCTTTTTGCCTGCGTACTTGCGTAGCCCCTTGTACGCCTACGGAGCACCGCTGGTTCCGAGGACAGAGCACTGGAGGAAGAAGAAGAGGAGGGGGTGGAGGAGAGAGGTGTGTCACAACCAGTAGCAGTAGTAGCGTTTTGGAGGCGTGGTGGCGGAACAACCTCCAACACTACTGCACCTTGTCCTGCATCCCTCCCAGCTGCCAATAGAGTGACCCAATGGGCCGTGAAAGAAAGGTAACGTCCCTGTCCATGCCTGCTGGACCATGAGTCAGCGGTAATATGCACCTTACCGCTGACCGCCCTGTCCAGCGAGGCATGGACATTGCCTTCCACATGCCGGTAGAGAGACGGAATCGCCTTCCGTGAGAAAAAGTGGCGTTTGGGAACCTGCCACTGAGGAACCGCACATTGAACAAACTCACGGAAGGGGGCCGAGTCTACCAACTGAAAAGGCAGCAGTTGAAGTGCTAGCAATTTAGCCAAGGTAGCATTCAACCGCTGGGCATGTGGATGGCTGGGAGTGTACTTCTTTCGACGGTCCAGCAGCTGGGGCAGGGAAATTTGCCTGGTAGAATCGGACGTCGGTGTACTGCAAGTACTTGGTTGTGACACACCTAATTCTACACCTTCAGTCCTCTCACAGCAGCTTTCAGAGAGGACTGAAGGTGTACTGGGGATGGAGATCCCAGCTGATGAGGAGCAAGGAGAGGTCCGCTTAGTTCTTTGGTGTGGGTCTTTTATGTGTGCCTGCCAACGAGCTGCATGGCAGGTCGACATATGTCTGCTCATGCTTGTGGTGCCCAAGCTGCTGATGTTTTGGCCACGCGAGATACGCTTGAGACAAATATTGCAAATAGCAGTGGTGCGATCTGATGCACTCGTCTCAAAAAAGGCCCACACCAAAGAACTTTTCTGATAACGTGCAGAGGCAGCGCCCTGCACAGGCGGAGCTCTGCGGTGTTGTACAGTTGCTGTGCTGGCCTCTACCTGGCCTCCAGGGGGCATCCTGCCTCGTTGGACATGTGACGCCGCATCCTCCTCCTCCTCGTCCTCCTCCTCATCCTCTCTCCCTCCAGGCACCCACGTGGCATCAGTGACCTCATCATCCCCTCCCTCTTCACCACTAGAGCAAACCTGGCAGTAAGCTGCAGCTGGTGGAACAGTACTGCCAGATTGCTGTCCTTCAGCATCCCCTCTCTCTGCGCGCACACTACTGACTTCCTCAAGCTGGGTATCATCATCCGAGCCTTCGAATCGTTGGGCATCCTCCTGGAGCATGTACCCAACACTGTGCTCAAAGAGTTCGGGGGACTCCTCAGGAGGACATGGTGGGTCTAGGGAAGGGGTGGCTGATGATGCCATTGAGTACGCGTTGGCAGCTGCTCTGCCAGTACCCTGAGCCTGGGTGAGAGAGGATGAGGAGGATGAGGAGGGCTTGGTCATCCATTCTACCAAGCCTTTAGCATGATGCGGCTCCACATGTCCAGCTGCCGAAAACAAAGACGCGCGTGTCCCATGGCCACGTGCTGATGACGATGCACGACCACGTCCACGGCCACGGCCACGTCCACTAGAAACAGAGCCTGCCTGCCCTGTGTTCTTGGCTCTGCATGCTCTGCCTCCCCTTGGCAGTCTTCCAGCCATTGTAGTCGGTAGTCCTGTGGGTGCTGCTGAGAAGAAAATATAGGAGCTCTGTGTGATGCCACTAACACACTTTAAGTCCTATGGGTGCTTCTGCAAAGAAAATATAGGAGCTCTGTGTGATGCCACTAACACACTAGAAGTCCTGTGGGTGCTGCTGAGAAGAAAATATAGGAGCTCTGTGTGATGCCACTAACACACTAGATGTCCTGTGGGTGCTGCTGAAAGAAAATATAGGAGCTCTGTGTGATGCCACTAACACACTAGAAGTCCTGTGGGTGCTGCTGAGAAGAAAATATAGGAGCTCTGTGTGATGCCACTAACACAGTAGAAGTCCTATGGGTGCTTCTGCAAAGAAAATATAGGAGCTCTGTGTGATGCCACTAACACACTAGAAGTCCTATGGGTGCTTCTGCAAAGAAAATATAGGAGCTCTGTGTGATGCCACTAACACACTAGAAGTCCTGTGGGTGCTGCTGAGAAGAAAATATAGGAGCTCTGTGTGATGCCACTAACACACTAGAAGTCCTGTGGGTGCTGCTGCAAAGAAAATATAGGAGCTCTGTGTGATGCCACTAACACACTAGAAGTCCTATGGGTGCTTCTGCAAAGAAAATATAGGAGCTCTGTGTGATGCCACTAACACACTAGAAGTCCTATGGGTGCTTCTGCAAAGAAAATATAGGAGCTCTGTGTGATGCCACTAACACACAAGAAGTCCTGTGGGTGCTGCTGAGAAGAAAATATAGGAGCTCTGTGTGATGCCACTAACACACTAGAAGTCCTATGGGTGCTTCTGCAAAGAAAATATAGGAGCTCTGTGTGATGCCACTAACACACTAGAAGTCCTGTGGGTGCTGCTGAGAAGAAAATATAGGAGCTCTGTGTGATGGGACTAACACACTACAAGTCCTATAGGTGCTTCTGGGAACAAAATATAGGAGCTCTGTGTGATGGGACTAACACACTTTAAGTCCTATAGGTGCTTCTGGGAAGAAAATATAGCTCTGTGTGATGGGACTAACACACTAGAAGTCCTATAGGTGCTTCTGGGAAGAAAATATAGGTCTCTGTGTGATGGGACTAACACACTTCAAAGTCCTATAGGTGCTTCTGGGAAGAAAATATAGCTCTGTGTGATGGGACTAACACACTTAAAGTCCTATAGGTGCTTCTGGGAACAACATATAGGATCTCTGTGTGATGGGACTAACACACTTCAAGTCCTATGGGTGCTTCTGGGAAGAAAATATAGGTCTGTGTGATGGGACTAACACACTTCAAGTCCTATAGGTGCTTCTGGGAACAAAATATAGGATCTCTGTGTGATGGGACTAACACACTTCAAGTCCTATGGGTGCTTCTGGGAAGAAAATATAGGTCTGTGTGATGGGACTAACACACTTCAAGTCCTATAGGTGCTTATGGGAACAAAATATAGGATCTCTGTGTGATGGGACTAACACACTACAAGTCCTATGGGTGCTTCTGGGAAGAAAATATAGGATCTCTGTGTGATGGGACTAACACACTACAAGTCCTATGGGTGCTTCTGGGAAGAAAATATAGCTCTGTGTGATGGGACTAACACACTTCAAGTCCTATAGGTGCTTCTGGGAAGAAAATATAGGTCTGTGTGATGGGACTAACACACTTCAAGTCCCATAGGTGCTTCTGGGAACAAAATATAGGATCTCTGTGTGATGGGACTAACACACTACAAGTCCTATAGGTGCTTCTGGGAAGAAAATATAGGAACTCTGTGTGATGGGACTAACACACTTCAAGTCCTATAGGTGCTTCTGGGAAGAAAATATAGGATTTCTGTGTGATGGGACTAACACACTTCAAGTCCTATAGGTGCTTCTGGGAAGAAAATATAGGTCTGTGTGATGGGACTAACACACTTCAAGTCCTATAGGTGCTTCTGGGAACAAAATATAGGATCTCTGTGTGATGGGACTAACACACTACAAGTCCTATGGGTGCTTCTGGGAAGAAAATATAGCTCTGTGTGATGGGACTAACACACTTCAAGTCCTATACGTGCTTCTGGGAACAAAATATAGGATCTCTGTGTGATGGGACTAACACACTTCAAGTCCTATAGGTGCTTCTGGGAAGAAAATATAGGTCTGTGTGATGGGACTAACACACTTCAAGTCCTATAGGTGCTTCTGGGAACAAAATATAGGATCTCTGTGTGATGGGACTAACACACTACAAGTCCTATGGGTGCTTCTGGGAAGAAAATATAGGTCTGTGTGATGGGACTAACACACTTCAAGTCCTATAGGTGCTTCTGGGAAGAAAATATAGGATTTCTGTGTGATGGGACTAACACACTTCAAGTCCTATAGGTGCTTCTGGGAAGAAAATATAGGTCTGTGTGATGGGACTAACACACTTCAAGTCCTATAGGTGCTTCTGGGAACAAAATATAGGATCTCTGTGTGATGGGACTAACACACTACAAGTCCTATGGGTGCTTCTGGGAAGAAAATATAGCTCTGTGTGATGGGACTAACACACTTCAAGTCCTATACGTGCTTCTGGGAACAAAATATAGGATCTCTGTGTGATGGGACTAACACACTACAAGTCCTATAGGTGCTTCTGGGAAGAAAATATAGGTCTGTGTGATGGGACTAACACACTTCAAGTCCTATAGGTGCTTCTGGGAACAAAATATAGGATCTCTGTGTGATGGGACTAACACACTACAAGTCCTATGGGTGCTTCTGGGAAGAAAATATAGGTCTGTGTGATGGGACTAACACACTTCAAGTCCTATAGGTGCTTCTGGGAACAAAATATAGGATCTCTGTGTGATGGGACTAACACACTACAAGTCCTATGGGTGCTTCTGGGAAGAAAATATAGGTCTGTGTGATGGGACTAACACACTTCAAGTCCTATAGGTGCTTCTGGGAACAAAATATAGGATCTCTGTGTGATGGGACTAACACACTACAAGTCCTATGGGTGCTTCTGGGACGAAAATATAGGTCTGTGTGATGGGACTAACACACTTCAAGTCCTATAGGTGCTTCTGGGAACAAAATATAGGATCTCTGTGTGATGGGACTAACACACTACAAGTCCTATGGGTGCTTCTGGGAAGAAAATATAGCTCTGTGTGATGGGACTAACACACTTCAAGTCCTATAGGTGCTTCTGTGAACAAAATATAGGATCTCTGTGTGATGGGACTAACACACTTCAAGTCCTATAGGTGCTTCTGGGGAGAAAATATAGGTCTGTGTGATGGGACTAACACACTTCAAGTCCTATAGGTGCTTCTGGGAACAAAATATAGGATCTCTGTGTGATGGGACTAACACACTACAAGTCCTATAGGTGCTTCTGGGAAGAAAATATAGGAACTCTGTGTGATGGGACTAACACACTTCAAGTCCTATAGGTGCTTCTGGGAACAAAATATAGGATCTCTGTGTGATGGGACTAACACACTTCAAGTCCTATAGGTGCTTCTGGGAAGAAAATATAGGTCTGTGTGATGGGACTAACACACTTCAAGTCCTATAGGTGCTTCTGGGAACAAAATATAGGATCTCTTTGTGATGGGACTAACACACTACAAGTCCTATAGGTGCTTCTGGGAATAAAATATAGCTCTGTGTGATGGGACTAACACACTTCAAGTCCTATAGGTGCTTCTGGGAACAAAATATAGGAGCTCTGTTTGCTGCCAGTGCCTGCCACGAACACACTACAAGTCCTATAGGTGCTTCTGGGAACAAAATATAGGAGCTCTGTTTGCTGCCAGTGCCTGCCACGAACACACTACAAGCCCTATGGGTGCTTTTGGGGTGCAGTGCTGTACTAACAGCACTGCGGTTGGTACTACTGAAATACTGTACTAACAGTAAGACATGCACCAGACTAACCCCCAGCAGCAGCTAAAAACACACTAACCAGCAGCAGCAATGGACGATCAATGACAGGTAGCAATGGTTTAGCAAAGTAGAAGCAAATCTTTCTAAATGAATCTTTCTAAATTAATCTTTCTAAATGAATCTAGCAGAGTGACACAGAATGAGAGTGCTCTCTCTAACGCCGGAACGCATGTGACCGGCGCCGACGGCGTGGCGGCCTTTTATAAGAGGGGGCGTGTACTAAAGCCCCTGAGCTGTAATTGGCTACAGGCGTCCTGCCTGTAGCCAATTATGGCTCTCCGAGTTTCCGGCGCTGTGATTGGCCAAGCATGCGGGGTCACAGTGCATGCTTGGCCAATCATCAGCCAGCAATGCACTGCGCCGGCCGCGCCGGCCGCGCCGGCCGCAATGCATTGCGGGGCCGCTCGCATCACACGAATGTGATGCGAGCGGCCAAAATAGTTCTGGGCTCGCCGAGCGAGCGAACACCCGGTGCTCGATGCGAACATGGGTTCGCATCGAGCACCGGGCCCATCCTTAGTGAAATACAGTGTTTTGAAATCCGGCTCACTGTTGCATTTTAAAAGCAGCGGCAAGCCTGCTGATCTCACAGGTTTGCTAATCTGACAGAACACCACTACTTTTAAAATTCAACATCAAAACAGTGAGAAGGATTTAAAAATACTGTATTTTACTATATAAATTCAATCTGATGGAATACTGGCTCTCTCATCCACCCACCCCCAGCCCTCTCATGCAGTCCCGCGCACCCGCCACACCCCCATGGCTCGGCTGCAGAGAGAACAACACCCAGTAGTGGGCCATGGCCCAGTGGTTATGGACCCCTGGGTTAAGAGAATTGGGGCTATGGGCCCCAGAAGTCACCCCCTAGCGACGCCACTGCTATTAAAGCAGAGTTCCAGCCTCAAAAAAGTTTTCCTAATAGTTAGCAGCTACAAGTACTGTAGCTGCTGACTTTTAATAAGGACACTTACCTGTCCAGGGAGCCCGTGATGTCGGCCCCGAGGGCGATTCATCCACCGGCTCGGGTGTAGGTACTGTCATTACAACTAAGGGAAGCTGGCAGTGGAGGCTCCAGGCTGGTTTCCTTGTGCATGCGTGAGTCATGCAGCGCTTTCAGAATGGCCACCTTGGTCACACACACAGGTCCCAGAAGGCAGTGGGGTAGAAGGAGGAAGGCTCACCGCAGAAGAAATTAAGTACTTTGTCGTGGTCCGGCTAGGATGGAAGTACATTTTGTACTTCCTAAAAGGTAGGGAAAACAAAAATTATATATATATATATATATATATATATATATATAGATAGATAGATATAAAAACGAGGGGTGGAGTGGTGGTCTTTAGTTTAGTTTAAAGGATAAGTTCACCTTTTTTCACTTTTGTAAATTCCAGCTTCCCTATGTACCAATAGAGCATTCATGTACTTTTTTTACAAAAATGTCAACGCTTTCCATTAATTCTACATACACTTACTTACTTGTCCTGATCCATGTTTCCAGACGTATCCATTTGTATTGTCTCACTTCCTGGTCAGACTATAGGTTATGACACAGGAAGGAGTTGACGAGCTGACCTCATTATACATACACCCTGCATCATCCGCCCACCCACTCCCAGCTGCATGTTTTTTAAATGAAATGCAATCAATCAGTGATCACCCTTCTCACTAAATACACAATATACAATCAGATTGCATAGTGTATGGCCATCTTTATACAAGTACATAGAAGGGAGTGGACACAAACACTCTGTCAAGCCCCGTTCACATCTCTGCACAGCAGGAACTGTTTTTGCTAGGCGGGGAGGCATTTTGGAGCATTTTCACTCATCACACTTAGGGCAGCCCATCCACCTGAATGGGCTGCCCTACACACAGCAATTACCCCAAAGAAGCTTCAGAACTTTCTTTTAGAGCAGCACTTGGTGCGTTTTTTTACAGTGATTTTTGGTGCAGTGCATTTCTGAAATGCAAGGAAACACACAGATGTGAATAGAGCCTCATTGTTCTTGTGTTAACGCACCGATTTCACTTCCAGACCCCATTCATCTAGCATAGTGGGAGTGCACATTTTGTGTCTCGTTTTCCTGTGACATGCATAGGACAGCCTGTTGATTTCAATTGGCTGCACTACATGTAGATAATGGAACATTTTGACGTTTTGTGGGTTGCATGTTTTTTACTGTGCGTTTTGCAGCATTGCCCCTCATTTTTTCACATGGCAAAATGTGCTTGTTTCTGTGTTTGGTGTGCCGTTAACAATTAATGGCACTGAAAGCGCAACTAGTAATTTAAGGTGTATAAAGGTGAGGGGGCGTGGCCAAGACCGGCATGTGAGAGGACGCTCTTCTCACAGCTCCTGCTTGATCCGTACTCTGATCCTTCCCCGGCAGCTACAAACCCGCTTTTTTCGGCTACCCAGCTGGCTACCGACCTGCAGCACCTCCCGGACCCACCACCGGCCCTCTGCACCCGGGGGAAGACCCGCCAAGGCCCGCTGGAGATGACGGGACCGCATGCCCAAGATGGCGCCGCAGCGTCCGCGGCCTTGTCACAGCGCACTCCACGGACGGCAGACAGGCTCAAAGCGGAGAGCAGCAAGAAGGCCCAAAGGTCTCAGGGTAAGGAACAATACCGGGACATGCTGTATTATACACAAAAGTTACAGGGCCCAGGGGCCACGCTAGCTTTGGAAGAGACACAGAGGACAGAGGGGATGGAACTGTTTACACAAGCAGAATGGGGACAGGACACAGAGAGCAGCACAGGCCTGAGCCATGAGGATGCAGCTCACCCACACTCCCCCCCTCCTACAGCAGACGATGAGGAGCCCCTAGAGCAACCTACATTAGCAACAATTTTAAAAGCTGTTCAGCTATGCACAGCATCTGTGAATGACATGAAAGTGCAACTTGGGAGCATGAGAGAAGAGGTCTCATTCATAAGGCAAGACCTGCAAAAATTAAGAGAAAGGGCCACTGCAGTGGAGTGCAGAGTAAGCGACATTGAGGATAAATTACCCCCTCTAGCGCGGGAGGCCAGGGCCGCACATCGGTTGGCGCAAGATACATATAACAGAGCCGAGGACACCGAAAATCGCTTAGGCAGGAACAATGTACGCATTGTTGGTTTGCCTGAGAAATCAGAGGGCAGAGACCCCACTACCTTTGTGGAAACCTGGCTTGTTGAACTCTTTTGCAGAGATTCTTTCTCCCCATTTTACACAGTGGAAAGGGCCCACAGAGTACCAGGCAGACCTCCCCCAGATCCATGCTGGCCAAACTGTTACACTACAGAGACAGAGAGGCAATTCTGAGATATGCACGAGAAAAGGCGAACATCAAATTTAATGGTGTAGGGGTGTCATTTTACCCAGACTTCTCGGCTGAAGTCCAAAAGGCCAGAGCAAAATTTGGAGAGGTGAAGAAACGCCTGAGGGCCCTTCGACTACCATACGTCATGCTGTACCCAGCCATGCTAAGGGTGACTGCTGATGGTCACGCACAATTTTTTGAATCGGCCAGGGAAGCAACGGCCTGGCTTGACCATAATGAACAAGCCCTGCGCCACCGTCGTGCTGAAGCTGAAGGCGACTGACCACGCATGGGTATCATGGTCCGCAATTTAGGAACACTGCACTGGTCCTGTGCTTAGAACTGTCCCTGCAGAGGTCGGGGATGGAGAGGATGTGAGGATGTGTTCGACCTCATGGAGGGAGTGGCCTGACCCAGGCAACATCTGACGTCCAGAGCAGAGCGAGAGCACGCAGAGGGGAAGGAGGCGTAGCTCTTGCGAATGAATCCCTCTGCACGAGGTAGACGCCGCATCAGCTGGCCGGCGTCCCTGGAAGTAACGGCGCATTAAAGACAGAGACGCGCCGAGGGAGACAGGAGACGCCGCCGAACAGAAGCGGCTGTTCTTTCATCCCCCCGGCCCATCTTTTCTCCTGAGCGCCCCCCCCCCCCCCCTGCTCGGCCGGACGCCACTACCAACAGTAGGCGTAACAAGGTAACAGCCTCCCACAGATCCCCCTTGAACAAAGGTAAGCCCCCTTGAAAGGGGGGATACATGCCTAGTGTTTGACGGTACTTCAGAGGACTACAATGGACGGGGTGAGTGTCAACCTATTGTTTTCCTAAGCTGTGGGATCTGAAGTAGAAAGTATATCTATGGAATACTATGGAATGCCAATAGTGATTGCGTGGAAAGGATGTAATAAGAATGTGAAATGTGACATACAAGTTGAATACAAACCTCAGTATTGATTGGAGGCAAGAGAACACAGAGATATATGAGATAAAGAGGGATATGACAAAACATGAACCGGGTATAAAACCCAAAGCTATAGATGGTAAACTGAAGGATATACTTTTTTTCACTACATACTAGCCACAAACCTATTTTCTTGCCCCTATAAACAAGGACAACAACATAGGCACAACTAGATAAACCCGCTAAGTACGAACCCGGCATCAACGGATAATTATACTTATAAGCAGGGTAAAAGACGAATCATATTTTGGATTATCATCTGCCTAAATAAGGGGGTAAACTTGACATAAGGTATGTGACATTAAACGTTTATGGACATATATGATTCTAAAGTGGAAATTACTATCTATAAGTAAAATTGGACAGCTTATATAAATAAGTCCCCCATAGGTCATATTACCCTGGTTTTTCCCTTTTTTTTCTTCTTTTGTGCCGGAAAAAAGAAAACGCTAAACATCGATCTGTGAACCCCCAGCAGGGGAAATAATAAGGGAAGGGAAGAAAAAAGAAAAAGAACAGAAACAAAAATCTTAGGCCTTAATAAATGTTGGGGCCTAAAGCGAAGTAGAAATATAAGGAGGAAAACTCGCTCCCCCCCCTTTTTTTTTTTTACCCCCCCCTCTCTTTCTTCTTCTCTCCCCGCTTTTTAACCAAGAAGGGGGGGGGAGGAGGGGAAAGACGAGGGGGGTTACAAGACCCAATGAACTAATACAAAATTATACAGCTACTGAATTTACAATATAAATTCTCTTCTATATAAATGTGTAAGAGTTGGAGTATTTACCCCCCAGTGTAACCCTCAACTGTCTCAGAGCAAGGTTAATAGGTTTCAACTTGAGGCTCTCTATCTGCTTAGAAACTCTGTAATATATAATAGAGGGCATCCTGGGGAAAAATAAAATTCCAAAGAAGAAAATTAGCATGAAAGGCAGAACTACGAAAGGAGGCGAACCCAAAACACCCAAAGATAAAGATAAAGCAAATACGAGTACAATTAAACACTATATGGTAAAAGGACTGAGCCCTAAAAGCCCAGGCCCAGGCCTAGGCCCAGAAAAACAACAAATGAGTAAACAAGCTAAGAAAAAAGAGCCAACCAAAAAAAAAGAAGAAGCGGCCGAAGCCTCAGGAGGAGAGGTTACCCTCGAATCCGAAATGGACAGGAGCGCCCCGGAGGAACAAGTTATGAACCCTCAGATGCCAACCAAAACTGAAATATCAGAGATGCTATTGAGAATGGAAAATTCAATGAAAAAGGATATCTCAGCACTTCGATCAGACTTAAGCCACCTACTTAATCGCATAGAGGAAATCGAGAATAAAACAGATAAATATATCCAGGAGATGACTAAGATACAAGAACAGCTCAGGGAGACAAAGCTGAATCAAAGAAGATTGAACCATAAATTAGAGGAAATCGAAAATCAAAATAGAAGACAGAACTTAAGAATACGCGCACTTGCGGAAGAAAACGGCGAAGATCTTAGGAAAACAATAAAAGAGATCCTCAAACCGGTCTGGAATAAGAGCCCTGAGATGGAGCTGAGAATAGACAGGATATATAGAGTCAGGAAACCTCAACATAGTCCAACTGAAAGCCCTAGAGACATTCTGGTAAAGTTTCAGAACTATGAGGACAAGGCGGCAATATGGAGCAATCTTAGAGGAAAACCCCCATTAAAAATCAACGGTACAGAACTGCAAATTTTTTTAATCCTGGCCCCGGAAACGCTGGCCAGGAGGAGATTACTTAGACCTCTATTAACACAACTAAGAGTAGATAATGTGAAATACAACTGGGGTTTCCCGGCCTATCTGGTGGGCTACAAGGAGGGTAGATCCGCGAAACTCAGATTCCCAGAAGAGCTCCCAGAATTCTGTAAAAAATTAGAAATACAAGAGATTGAAATTCCAGAATGGTCGCAAAGAGAAGGGATAGGTTAGATGGTTTATTATTGAGGGATGTGCCCTCTTTTTTTTTTTTTTTTTTTTTTTTTTAGGAGCGAGACTGGGTCGGGGGGGGACCTCGTAAAATTGAGGGAGGAGAGCTCTGCACCGTATGGGCACTCCACTCCCCTCCTGGGATTAGCCCGTGGGAGGGGCGCGGAGTGTTAGGCGGGCTCAGAACCACACCTCGAGGTGAGAAGACCTGGGGCAGGAATGAGATTCGTTCCAGCTTACGGTCTAGGGGTCAGTATTGACCGAGAGGAGGGGGGGAGGGGGGAGGACGGGGGGAGAGGGGGGGTGTGGAGAGGAGGGAGGGGGTTTAGGGAGGGTCAGAGGGGAGGGGTGGCAGGGAGGAGGGGGGGGAGATAGATGGGGTAGGGAACAATACCTCTCGTCTTTTGTGATAAGGAAAAAGAAAAAAATTTAACGTAAGATTAAGTTTCTGACATATAACGTCTGAGGACTGAACACATCTGCCAAAAGACACAAGATTCTAAAAGAGCTTAAATACCATCATGCAGATATAATCTTTCTCCAAGAGACCCACCTCTTTCTAGGAGGTAATGTAAAATTACACTCTAAGGAACATCCTACCTGGTTCTATGCCGACTCAACGACTAGTAAAGCAAAGGGAGTTGCAATTGGGTTCTCAAGAGAAACTAGATTTAAAGTAGAGGAAAGGCTTACGGATCCAGAGGGGAGATTCCTCTTTGTAAGAGGATATATAGGGGAAATAGAATGTACTCTGGGTAATATATATGCCCCAAATAAAAAGCCAGCAGAGTTTGTAAAAAGAATGATAGGGACCCTTGCACAGTTCAGGAGAGGGATAGTAATAATGGCAGGCGACCTCAATCTATGTTTGAGCCCACAAGAGGATAGTACGTCCCATGTACAGGGGACGGGACAGATGTCCCTCAAAAAACTGAAACAAAAATTGCACCAAAACCAACTGGTGGATGTATGGAGAGCTCTACACCCCAAAGTACGAGACTACACCTTCTTCTCCCCTGTACATGGGACGTACACACGTATCGATTATTTTTTATTTGATCACAATACACTGACTAAAGTGACAGACGTTGAAATAGGGATTGCTACTTTTTCAGACCATTCCCCAGTAATGTTGACCATAGAAAAAATGAAAACACAGAGACCAGCTTTTAATTGGTCATTAAATGAATCGCTTCTTAGTGAAAATCAAGATGTAGAAAGAATAAGCGAAGAATTGACGCACTTTTTCGAAATTAACGACACACAAGATATCCCATATTCCACACTATGGGAAACACACAAGGCATATATAAGAGGTATATTTATATCCATGGGGGCTGGGGAAAAAAGGCGAGAGAAAGGGAAACCAGAAGCCTAATAGAGGAAATATACGAATTAGAACAGCTACACAAAAGACCTGAAGGGAGACACCAAGAAATATACCATCAACTTATATCCAAAAGAGAAGAACTAAAAGATCTATTAACACAGGATACAAAAAGGGTTTTCAATAGAATTCTGAGAGGAAAATATCTGAGCGGCAACAAAATTGGGAAACACCTGGCAAATACCCTGATGAAGGAAAAGTCGAGAAACTACATCGAAAAAATTTGAAATAAACAAGGAGAAGCAGTCTATAAAACAAAAGAGATAGCAGAAGTTTTTCGAAACTATTATAGTACACTTTACGATGTTAAGAAAGGCAACGTAGGAAAAGGAAAAGCAACCATAATAAAACAGTTCTTAGATGAATCAGGAATCTCTCAATTAAATCCAAATGACAGTGAAGATTTAGAAAGCCCTATCACGGAGCAGGAAATTAAAAAAGCCATCCTAGAAACACCAACAGGGAAAAGCCCAGGCCCGGACGGATTCCCCATGAAATATTTCAAGAAATTTGAGAAAATCCTGATACCCAGGCTCTGTAATTACATGAACGGACTCGGTGTAGATTATGGGTTAAGCTCAGAAGCACAGAGAGCACAGATAACTGTAATCTTAAAAGAAGGTAAAGACGAAATGTTATGCCCAAGCTATAGACCAATCTCACTCCTGAATTGTGACACAAAACTTTATGCAAAAGTCCTGGCAAACAGGCTAAGAGATAAAATGAGTGAATTGGTCCATATGGATCAGGTAGGCTTTGTCTCAGGAAGAGAGGGGCACGATAACGGAGTTAGAACACTCCTCCTGCTGCAAAAAATGAAAGTCTATGGGCCCCCAGGTCTATTTCTGTCAATTGATGCTGAAAAAGCATTTGACAGAGTAGACTGGGGGCTCATGATGGCGACATTGAAGCACATGGGTTTGGGCGACAGGATGATACAAAGAATCAGGGTATTATACGAAGTACCGACTGCAACAATAAAAATCAATGGGGATCACTCAACTCCTTTTATAATGAGAAACGGGATGAGACAGGGATGCCCCCTGTCTCCACTTCTTTTTGTGCTCTCTGGAACCATTACTAGCAACAATCAGAGCAAATAAGGACATTAGAGGAATAAAAATCGGTGACGTCGAGCATAAGGTCGCGGCGTTCGCCGACGATCTGCTGTTCTACGTCTCTGAACCTAAAAATACAATGCCACGATTGATTGAAACGCTAAAACAATATGGAGAAATAGCAAACTTCAAAATCAACTTGAATAAATCGGAAATCTTGAACATAAATATGGAATCTAATGAGGTACACGAGTTACAAAAAGAATATACATTCCCTTGGAAGAAGAAAGGTTTAAAATACCTGGGGATTAAATTAGCAAATTCAGTAGAACGATTATTCAGCGAGAACTATATTCCATTATTAGACGAAATCAAAAAGGAGACCAAAAAACTATCCCTTATGCCCCATACACACGGTCGGAAAATCCGACCACAAAATCCATCAGATTTTGTCTGACGGATTTAGTCCGACACTGGTGTTGTATACATACGGTCGGACAAAGTTGTCGGAAAATCAGATCATTCTGAACGTGGTGACGTTTGTTGCCTACGACGGGACTACGTAGAGGCTAGTAGCCAATAGCTTTGGTCTTGTAATGTGATCTGAGCATGCGTGGCACTTTGTCCGTCGGAATTCGCTACACACGATCGGAATTGGTATGTTGTCGGAATATTTATAGAGCAGGAGATAGAACTTTGTTCGTCGGACAATCCGATGGAAACTGTCCGATGGTGCCTACACACGGTCGGAATTTCCGACAACATTGTCCGATAGGACAGAATCCATCGGAAAATCCGACCGTGTGTATGGGGCTTAAGGCCCCTGTCATGGTTTGGCCGGATCAATACAGTTAAAATGGTGCTTTTACCCAAAGTTACATATAAATTCTCAATGTTACCAATCCCTCTCCCAGACTATTATTTTCAAACTTTAAATTCTATAATAAGCAGATTTATCTGGCAAAATAAAAAACCTAGGATCTCTCGCAACACTTTGAAGCAGAATAAGGATCAGGGAGGAATGGGTATACCGGACCTAAAAAAATATTACTACGCGGTCATGGTGTCACGAGCAATAGAGTGGGCACGGGAAACTGAAGACAAACACTGGGTTAAGATGGAGAGTATCATAAGCGAAAAAAGTTTAAGAAAGGTAATTTGGATTCCCTCACATTTAAGAGGTTTGGGCATTAACACACAAAAAATAACAAAAAATTTATTAAAAATATGGGATTTATTACACAAACAATATAAGTGGAAGTATAATTCACAGTTAATGATTTTGAGTGATAATGAGTATTTTCCACCAGGAAAAAGACACGTAGGGGGTCAATGGTTAGGGGAAAACACGCAATTGAAAGATATAATAGATAAAAGAAGATTAAAAACACTAGTAGAATTGCAGCATAATGTAACACAAATAAGAATAAATGAGTGGCGATACCTACAGTTGGTCCATTTTGTAAGAAGCCTCCCCCAACCGATGAGAACAAAAGAAATTTATACAGCACTGGAAAAATTCTGCGCTGAAACGGGGACAAAAAAAAAGAAGAAAACAATATCTCGGCTTTACAGAGCTATTCTTGCAGAGGAGAAACTGGAGATACCGCCTTTTTTCTTAAAATGGGGTACGGAATTGGGCGCACATGACTATATGCACAAAATCTAAAAAATATTGAAATTAACCCATAAATCAGCTATTGACACCTTGACGGCGGAGATGAACTATAAATGCCTCTCCAGATGGTATATGACACCTGATAAACTTAACAAATTTCATATAGACAGCTCACAGAACTGCTGGAGGGGATGTAATAAGCTGGGCACAATGGCCCATATTTGGTGGGAGTGTCCAAAAATAAAAAAATTTTGGAGAGAGATTCTAAGCCTCATGAAAACAATCACCGATGTTACCATAAAGGAAGATCCTTGGATATGCTTATTTCATGGGACCGACGACTCAATAAAACAATATATAAAAACATTGATCCCCCAGATGCTAAATGCAGCCAAGGGTCTTATCCCGAAAAAATGGCAGTATGAAGAAGCACCAACCAAAAGAGAATGGGCTCTAAGAGTAGAAGAAATATATCACCTTGAAAAATTGAGATATAATGGAGAGGAAGGAGAAGAAGACGATCTGAAAAAATTGAAAAGATGGCAGACATTTAAACAAACTTGGAAATATGTTGAAACGATTATATAAATACAGGGGGTCCCCGGGTTACAAACAAGATAGGGACTGTAGGTTTGTTCTTAAGTTGAATCTGTTTGTAAGTCGGAACAGGTACATTTTTTAAGTGTAGCTCCAGCCAAAAAAAATCTATTTTTTAAGCTTTTTGGAGAAAATTGGAAAGGGTTATCACCCCTGTAACATTTGTTTTGCTGTCTGTGCCCCTGTTCAGAAGATTTCACCTCACCTTCTGTCCCAATGAAAATTGGATTTTGAAAATGTTGGGTTGTTAGGGAAACATGGACTGGTGATAAAGCATCAGTGGAGACACCTTTTTCCCATATTCACTCTTACAGGAGTGAATTTCCCTTCCTAGGGGTAGATTTCCTCTCACTTCCTGTTGTCTCCCTCCGTTTGTAAGTAGGAGTCGTTTGTAAGTCGGATGTTTGTAAGTCGGGGACCCCCTGTAGCAGGGAATAAAAAAACGGTCTCCGAGATAAAAAAGACGAGAGGTATTGGGAAATAGGGTGGGTGGGACCGGGGGGGGGGGGGACGTGAGGGAAAAGAAATAGGAAGAAAAAAGAAAAACCCCACACACTATAAAAGAGTAATAAAAATTTAAAAGGGATTATAATAAATAATATATGATAAGTTCTACGGTTTAAATTTCTTAGCAACAAAACTCCACAATGATGTGAAATATAACGAGAGATATAAATGAACACGAAGTTGAATAATAATCTCTTGAATATTGCTGAAGTGGAAAAAAAAAAAAAAAAGAAAAAAAGAAGAGAAAGAAAGGAACACTGCACTGTTGCATTAAAGCGTTACAGCAAAAAATTGCAGGACTAGTTGGATGAATCTTGTTATGATAACAACTATGGGCACCCAAGTGCTCACCCATTTTTCTCCTAGTTGCCGGGGAACACTGTTACCATGTTAAAAAGCGAGGAATAGAACTGTGACTTTCTGTGAAGCAAACACCCTCTCATATGTTGCCAGGGGAAAGTGTTTCCCTGCCGGGATACAGCAGGAACGGAATGCTGCTCTACCACCCGGTAGTACAGTTATGAGAAGGTTGGCCATGTTGGCGAAGTTTGAAACGAAAAGTACCATGATTGAGACCACGAGATCCTTCTACAGCTTGAGAAACACCCACAGGTCTCGGGTACACCGAACACATTCAAAATTTTTGGTTCAAGGCCCAGTTGGGTTGATATGCAGTTTACAGCACACTCCTGTTTGCAGTTCAAGTGCATGTTTTAAGGTTGCCCTCCCCCACCCTGACGACACAGCAGACTTTCACTGTCCCACTCCATTTGTTTTTGGCATCCGGCCACAAGTTGAGGGGCCCAAGGGCCTGGATGTGATACCGCCCCCCCCCCCCCCCCATGATGGCTACTGCAGCTATAATCTCGTGGAACATTAGGGGCATGAACTCCCCCCTCAAACGCACAATGATATTTACATGTTTAAAAAAGTTTTTTCCTGCCGTGATATGTTTGCAGGAGACGCACTTTACGAGTGCCACAAGAGGGTGCCTGAAGTATCCGTGGATAGGCTGGGGGTACCACTCCACCCACACCTCCTTTGGGGGTGAGTGTAGTGGTACACAGATCCCTTGACTTCCAGGAATATGCTTCAAAAGTAGACACTGAAGGACGGTTTGTTTTTTTACACTGTCGTATTGGTATATTGAAATGCATTTTGGCCTGTATATACATCCCCCCCCCCGTTTGATGCCCGGGTGCTTCGGCTTCTCCTGGAATTTCTGGGGGGGAGACCGGAGCTCCCGCTGCTGATAGTGGGGGATTTTAATAGTTGGTTAAACGCAGCCCTGGACAAACACGTGTAATCCCCTTAGAGTGACCCCCTTGGCTAGATTGCTGCAGGAGGTGGGCTGGGTGGATGTCTGGCGGCAGCGGAAACCATCTAGTAAACAATTTTCCTGTTTTTCAAAGTCTCATGGGTCACTGTCTAGAATAGACATGGCGGTGGGAAACTGTGCTATGCTCCCCTCGGTGGCGAATATATCTTTCAAACCTAGATGTGTGTCTGATCACTCATGTATGGTGGTAGCATTAACTGTTGCACACCTGTCCTCACTCCCCAGAGCTCCATGGAAGTTTAATGCCTTTTGGCTTCAACTACTCACCTCCCCAGAGGAGGTGGAAGGGAACGTTTCTAAATTCTTTACCCCACATCCGGACTCAGCATCCGTGCTCACTGAATGGGAAGCATTTAAGTCCTTTCTGAGGAAGCTGCTCAGTAAGGAGGTTACAAAGGTTAAGAAACGCTCCGAGTCACTTAGGGAAGCTCTGGAGCAGCAGGTACACTCTCTGGAGACAAAGTATGTGCAGGACCCCACTGAGGCCACAAAGGGGGCTTGGCAGGCTGCACAGTCTGCCTATGACCATTTGCTGGCCTCATCGGCGGAAAAGAAGCGGTTCTTTTCTAAGACTGCTTTCTTTGAGGAAGGTGAAGTGACGGGGCGTCTCTTGGCTAGAATAGCTAACTCTGAGCAGAGGTCTCCAGTAATAGGAACTATAAGGTCAAAAGGGGGTCAACTGGTTCACGCCTCCGATCTGGTAGTTCAGACATTGGCAGAGTTCTATCAGAACTTATACCGTCCTTCCTCGAACTACGGTGCAGAGAAACTGGCAAATTACTTAGATGAAATACTATTTCCTACGCTTACAGAAGCGCAGAGGGCAGCTTTAGATGCCCCACTTACATTAGAGGAACTACAGGTGCAGTGGCTGAATTCCCTAACTGTAAGGCCCCGGGAGGGGATGGGATCCCCATGGAAATCTATAAACATTATTCTGAGGTACTACTTCCCAAACTACTAGTTGTATTTAATGCAGCCAGAGAAATAGCTGCACTGCCAACGTCCATGTCTGAGGCCCACATTGTTTTAATTCTGAAACCTGATAAGGATCCAGTAGATCCGGCCTCATACAGGCCGATCTCGTTACTTCAGTCTGACATAAAGATACTCGCAAAGGTGTTGGCTCTCAGACTGAATACAGTGGTTACGTCAATTGTTCATGCAGATCAGGTGGGCTTTATGCCAAATAAATCACCAGCAATAAACCTTAGGAGGCTTTTCCTTAACATGCAATCACACGCTGACAATGTAGGCAAGAGGGCTCTCTTGTCACTAGATGCTATGAAAGTGTTTGATAGTGTGGAGTGGAAATCTCTGGGAGACCTTTGGCATTGGGGACGGTTATATCTCCTGGGTGCAGTTACTGTACCACTGTCCGAGGGCATCCATTAGGGAAGCTGGCAGGCTTTCCTTGCCATTTGAACTGGGCCGGGGCATGTGGCAGGGGTGCCCTTTGTCCCCCCTGCTGTTTGCCCTGGCAATAGAGCCACTGGCTATTAGAATTAGGGACCACTAGGGCATCACCAGCTTCTGCTATGGCAACAGGCAGGAGAAGGTGATGCTCTATGCAGACGATACTATGATCCTCCTGGGGGATACGGAGCAGTCTCTACGCAATACGATGGAGGCAGTGATCCGATTTGGTGAGTTCTCGGGACTTAAGATTAATTGGTCCAAGTCCGCACTTATGCCCATACATGAACCTCCACCTCAGCAGGACAGACAGGTGGGAGAGATACCTCTCACTCTCTCCTTTAAGTACCTGGGGATCCAGGTGACCCCTCAGATTAGAGACTATGGTATACTTAATATAGCCCCACTGCTAACTATATTCCGCCATAGGGTTAAGATGTGGAATTCCCTACGTATGTCAGTTGCTGGCAAAGTAAATCTCATAAAGATGATTCTCATGCCCCAACTGCTATACATGTTACACAACTCCCCGGTAATGATCCCACTGAAGACGTTTAGAATAATTAACGCTAAATTTCGGGAATTAATATGGAAATCTCGCCCCCCAAGGATAAATCTAGAGCATCTACAACGCTCCAAGGAGGATGGTGGTTTAGCTCTGCCGAATCCCTGGCTGTACTATCTGGCATCCCAAATGCAACATCTGATAGGTGCCATGGCCACAGAGGGAGAACAAGGAGACCGAACCCCCAGTGCCTCAGAGAACATAATGCTTCACACCGTTGGGGGACACTCCATTCCTACTGCGCTTGAAGCATTGGCCTTTGCCAAACCCCAAAAAAGCTTCCCTACGTATAGCCTCATACAAAAAGTGTGGAATAAGACCAAATACCTTCAGGGGGCGACAGGTTTTTGTGAGAATAGCCCTATATGGGCGAATGAGTCCTACCCTGAACTTGCAAAGTTACAACATGGGAGGAGGTGGCAGAGGAGTGGCGTGTTCTACCTGGCGCAGATAATTAGCAATGGCAACCTTCTGCCCTTTGACATCCTGAAAGAGAGATATCAGCTGCCAGCGCACATGCACTTTTATTACTTGCAACTTAAGCATGCATTCAGAACCCAATCAAGGGCCTCTGAGTGGCGGATGGATGACATGCCCCTCCTCTCTCAGCTCAAAGCAGCGGAAGTCTCCAAGGGCTTCATTTCGCAGAGCTACACAACACTACTGAACAAGTTCTTAGCGAAACATCCCCTGACCGTTCAAAGTAAGTGGGAACTAGATGTGGGACCTATGGACGGAGAACAGTGGGAGGAAGTGCTACAGTCAGTGGCCATTTGCGCACTGAATGTGACACAAAGACTTACACAATTGTATACAATACTGAGAGTTTACTATATGCCCCTTAGGCTACATAAAATGGGCTTATCGCCTAGCCCTAGCTGTACTAGATGCAAAAGAGACCATGGAGACTTGATACATATGCTGTGGCGATGTCCAAAACTCCATGTGTATTGGAGAGGGGTGATTGACAACCTGAACGCGGTGTTCCAGGTGTCAATCCCGTGCGACCCCAGATGCTGCATTCTGAATCTGTTGGATGGAATGGGAACCTCACGTAAGAGAGGTCCTCTCCAGGGCTCTGTTTATGGCCCGTAAACTGATAATGTTGCATTGGAAGTCTGAATCGCCACCTACGCTCACAGAATGGATCACCAAAATAGGAGACACTCTCAGAATGGACAAAATTATTTATCAACACAGAGGCTGCTCCTTCTCTTCTCTTGTTTTCAATACTACAGCTCTATCTACATGGGCTGTTATCTCATCTCTCATCTCCTGTCCACTTTAACATGTCAAATGAAAGAGCTATGCAAGATTAAACTTAAAGGCTAAGTTATTCTTTGTTCACCTTGTTTTTCTAAATTCCAGCTCCCCTATGTACCAATATAGCATTAATGTACTTTTTTTGCAAAAATATCAACACTTTCCTTTAATTCTACAGACACTTACTTCACTGTCCTCATGGATGTTTGTACAATCAGATTGCATAGTGTACTGCCATCTTTATACACCTAAAATTACTAGTTGCGCTTTCAGTGCCATTATTGTTAATGACACACCAATGACACAGCAAACACACATTTTGCCATGTGAAAAAAACGAGGGGCAAATGCTGCAAAATGCACAGTAAAAAACATGCAACCCGCAAAACATCAAAATGTCCCATTAACCACATGTAGTGCAGCCAATTGAAATCAACAGGCTGCCCTATGAGTGTCACTGGAAAAACGATACACAAAATGTGCTCTCTCACTATATAAGGTGTGAATGGGTCCTGAAAGTGAAATCGGTGCGTTAACACAAGAACAATGAGGCTCCAATCACATCTGTGCATTTTCTTGCATTTCAGAAGTGCGCTGCACCAAAAATCACAGTAAAAAAAGCACCAAGTTCCGCTCTAAAAAAAGTTCTGAAGCTTCTTTGGGGCGATTGCTGTGTGTATTGCGTGATGAGTGAAAATGCTCCAAAACGCCTCCTCACCTTGCTAAAAAAAAAAAATGAATGCAAGTTCCTGTTATGCAGAGATGTGAACGGGGCTTGACAGCTGAGTGTTTCTGTCCACTCCCTTCTATGTACTTGTATAAAGATGGCCATACACTATGCAATCTGATTGTATATTGTGTATTTAGTGAGAAGGGTGATTACTGATTGATTGCATGTCATTTAAAAAACGTGCAGCTGGGAATGGGTGGGTAGGTAGGAGGGTGGATGATGCAGGGGGTGTGCTAATGAGGTCAGCTGGTCACATCCATCCTGTGTCATAACCTAAAGTCTGATCAGGAAGTAAGACATTACAAATGGATAAGTCAGGAAACCTGGAAACATGGATGAGGACAAGTAAAGTAAGTATATGTAGAATTAATGGAAAGCGTTGATATATTTTTTTTTGCAAAAAAAAGTACATGAATGCTCTATTGATACATAGGGGAGCTGGAATTTAGAAGAAAAAAAAAAGTGAACGAAGGGGAACTTATCCTTTAAGACCACCTTGTAAAGTTGGGTGGAACTCTGCTTTAACTATTATAGCCCACTGATTTATAGCCGAAACAATAAACCAACATGCAGGAGAGTGCAGTAGAAAAATATTAGTAAAAAGGATGCCATGCTTTTTAAAACTGGCTTTTTATGCAGTAGTGGCCTGGACCATCATGGTGTGAGGAGCGTAACCGGGGAGCTCTGCTTGAGAACTATCCGTTTCCATCTATCCTGTGGCTATCCTTAACTTTTCTTCCCCCCTTACACTGCCTAAATCTTCCTTCACCTTACTACCCCATGTCTTCACCGAAAAAGGTAAATGACACTATTGCAAAGCTGGATAAATACCAGCTCAAGGAGAAGGAGACCCTGGGGGAAAATGCCACTGCCAGGTCCTCCTCCACAGACTTGGCAGCAGCTGATATGGCTAAAGTACTGGAGGCGATATCGGACTGCAAGAGCACACTGACAAGTAAGATTGAGGGGGTGAATATAGATGTATCCTTGATTCAGCAGGACCTGCAGAAGCTGAGGGAATGTGTTACGGAGACAGAGGCCCGGATTAGCCATGTGGAGGATGACCTGCCGCCATTGCAGGTTACCACTGAGAGACTCCAGCACCAACTGAATGCAGTGCTATCCAAACAAGACGACATGGAGAATAGGCTCCGTCGGTCTAACCTTAGGTTTGTGGGGCTGCCTGAGGGTGTGGAAGGCTCAGATCATCCGTAGTTCCTCGAGAATTTGCTCATTTCCACTTTTGATAGGCCTGCATTCTCTACATCCTTTGTGGTAGAGAGGGCCCATCGATTGGCAGCCAGACCATCACCGCAAGGCACGCCTCCGTTTTCCCATCATCGCATACATTTCTGAATTATAGAGAACGGGACAACATCCTCCGCCTCACTAGAGCAAAAGGTAATATCCCCTTCAGCAACGGCAAGATAATGGTGTTCCCGGATTTCTCTGTAGAGGTCCAGAAAAAGAGGGCGCACTTTACAGAGGCCAAAAGACAACTCCGGATTCGTCACATCTCCTATGCTATGTTGTTCCCAGCTAGACTACGGGTCGTGGGAGAAGATAAGGCATACTTCTTTGACACTCCAGATGTTGTTTTTGCCTGGCTGGAGGACCGGGATGCACCTGACCAGGTCCCTGCGTTAATGTCAAACTCAAATTCGGAACATTTGTCATCATCGATCTCAGGGATGTGAGTAAAGAAAGTGTCCTGGATGGGTGAACCACCTTACCCACACAAACTTCCACCCGCAAAAGGTATTATGTGTCATGATTCTAGCCCATTCTCCTCTCACTAACCCAATGACTCACCCCTTGCCTACTGCTTTTTACGTGCATCATCTTTTCCCCCCTGTGCTCACATACCCTCTCCTATTCCCTTCTCCCTCCCCTTACTATATGACACCAGCGGTAGAAAAGACAAATGTATGCATGGTTTTTCCCCTGTTTTTTTTTATTTTCTCAGCCATATCATTTTGACTTTCTCAAGTTGCTCCACGCTCTGATGTCCGGTAAATGGGTACACTCACCTTTATCCTGCTATACCCATCCTGCCCATTGTTTTCTACACCCTACACCGGGGATCTATGCCTTGCACTTCTGTACGTTCTAAAGCGAATGTTCACCCCCTAGATATGAGAGCCCTACCAGCTCCTTTTGTTCGTTTTTTTTATTTGACAATTTTTTAAGTAACTCAAGTATTGTTTTCCTGGCCTGACTGGGTACACCTGTTAGCTACTGGAAACTGCTCCAGTCAGTTTTCGCCCAGCCAGGCCAGTGTATGTGTTCAAGTAGGCTTAAAGTTTTGTTTTTGGTTATTTACAATGCAATCTCAGGATAGGTTGAAGAAGAGTAAATATGTATGTATAGATTCACATAGTACATGCAAGCATGACTCAGGCTCCCAATATGATTGTACAATCTTCTTGCCTATACAATTCACACCAGTGTATTCTGTTGTTACCAGTCAAGACCACTTACACAATGCCTCCCAGGTGAGTAGTGGTGCTACGGTCCCATTTTGTTACCTGCCACTGTGGATCGGGTTAGGTGCCAATAACCAATGTTTATTACTATGGCTACTATAAAATGTCTAACGTGGAATGTCCGTGGCCTCCGGGCCAAACCTAAGCGGAAAGCTGCCCTCTCCTACCTTAGGGCACAGCGTGCAGATGTCTCAGTGTTGGTGGAGACCCACATTATGGGACAACTGCAGTTGTCCCTTAAAAACCCCTGGGTAGGCCAGGTCGAGAAGGACGTGTACGACTGGGGGCGTGGCATGGACATGGCGGTGTGAGGTGCACTCTCTCTAGAGCTCCGCTCTAACCCTCCGATGTGTACGAGACGAGACTAAAGACCCAATGACCAGCTGAAAGCGGCATGTCCCCGGCCAAAAACAAACCAACTAAGAAAGACCAGCTGCCGGCAAATAATACAACTGGGGCAGATATCAAACAGTATTTCACGGGAGTCCAGACCCGCAGTGCAAGAACAAAAGAAACCGTGGGGAGAATGGACAATACAAGCAGTGATACAGGGGCTGCGATCGGTACGGAGCTCGTGGTTACCATCCCCCCACGGGATACCGCAGACAAATGCCCCGAACGTGTAATGGAGAAACAGATACATACCGGCCGCACGGAGGACCTGGAGATCAGGGAACTCATCCGGGCGCTCCCCACGAGAGCAGACATAGAAGCCCTCCCTACGAGAGCGGATATCGAGGCACTGATCCTGCGAGTGACGGAGGCGCATCAACAAGACCTGCGGGAGGTCCGCTCCGACATCCAGCAGCTCACGGAGCGAATGTCGGGAGGAGAAGTAGCGACCCTAGTGGTGGAAGAGAGGATGACGGTTGTGGAGCAAATGCAGGCTCTACAAAGAGAAAGATCGCTGGAATTCCAGCTACAGGTGGAAAATTTAGAGGACCGAAGCCGTAGGCAGAACGTGTGGATACGGGGCCTTCCTGAGACTACAGGCCCTGAAGATCTAAGGGCCATAGCCTCTGAAATATTCCACCACGTGCTAAACAGGGAGAGCCGGGACCCAACAGAAATCGACCGGGTGCACAGGGTAAGTGGCCCCAGAATATTAAATATGAACAGACCCCGAGACATTATATGCCGTCTTAATAGAGATACCTATAAAGAGGACATTGTGCGGAAAGCCTGGGAAACGGGAACGATTACTTTTAAGGGGGCAGATATTAAAATCCTGCCAGACCTTTCAAAGGCGACCTTACAGCGCCGAGCAATGTTACGGCCTCTATTAGACAGACTGAAACAGTTGGGCCATACATATAGATGGAGATTCCCGTTTGCATTAAATGTTCGGAAGGGGACATCTACATTTACATTATATAGAACGGCAGACCTTCCGGAACTGTTTATCTTTTTGGGGACCCCACCTATAGAGGTACCAGATTGGCTGCAACCTCTCCCACGTATAAACCGACAGGATTCCCCCGCCCTGAGCCAACGAGGAGGGCCACAGACTATGCCTAGCAGAGAGGGGAGAGGAACACAGGACCGGGGACAGCCAGTAGGATAGGACTGAGAAGGAGAAGGAGTACCAGGACTGAGAGAAGGAAATAGAGAGGGGGTCAAACCCCAAGAGATAACACATTATGGGGAGAGAGTTACCCCTCTCCCAGTTTTTGGCCCCCCTTTTTTCTTCTTTTTTTTTTGAAGTTTTATTCTTACCTGGGGGGGTAACTTGAACTGGATGCTAGAGGGGTGTACAGCTGCTGGACCTTAAATGGAAGACCCCCCCTGTATACTATAGTAACAGGTGGGACGTAGGGATGCATTAGGGGGAAACTGACCCAGAGCACAACCCCAAGGGGATAGTAGAATGGGACATGGTATATACTGATAATGTGGTATGAAACTTTGCCTTTTTCCCCTTCCTTTTTTTTTTTTTTTTTCTCCTTTTTTTTTTTGTTTTTTGGTGTGTTTGGTGGTTTTTTTTTTTTTTTTTTTTCTCCCTTTTCCTTTATTTTTTTCCTTTCCGTGTGTGTGTATACATTTTTTCTTTTTTTTTTTTTTTTTTCTCTTGCCTTTTTTTTTTTTTTTTCTTGCTTTTGTATTGTTTGCCAAAAAATTTTCTTTTTTTTAATATCACAGTGTGACCACAGTGGGATATCATAGAATCACTCACTGACTAGGCGATTAGTTGATTGTAATAAATAGGGCACGAAGTTGTAGGATTTGGCACGGGCTGGAGCGTGCGGTACGCATAAACCCAGCACGCTCCAATCACTGAATAGTACCATAAGTACCATAATGGAAGGGCACTATTAGATCCAATCCCAGGGATATACCCATAATGGGATGGACCTACATAAGATTTATATAACACAATAGGTGGCGGGGTAGACAAATACGTGCACTTTAAAGAGGAGGGGGGGGGGGTATTTTAGATGTGAGAGATGTATGTACATATTAAGGTATAACCATCTAGGAGAAGATTTATGCATGTGTATATAGAATACAGAGTTGTTTTTTTCTTTTTTTTTTTTTTTTTTCAACATCATTAGGGTGTGTTAGTATGGTTTAGGGTTGGTGTGACAAGGGGTGATAAATAGGGGCTTGGGTTTTTTTTTTTTTTTTTTTTTTTAAGGGGGCATCTGTAGGGTCATCAGTAGTACTATTAACAACCTCGAACATGGGTGCTCTGGGCCAGTATGGGCTAGTACGATACTGGGAAAGACCTGCACCTATGGCCCATAACCAAGAGATAGGAGACGGAGGGGTTGACAGAGGTGGGGAATCGGGGGGGGTGGAGGAACGGGGTGCAGGGTGCCCTCCCCGCTTCCCCCCCAGGGGGAGAGAGGGGAGGGGGGATTTGTAACCTTAACTATCAAATGCAGAACCTGCTCCCTCCCCTCCCCCCCCCCCCCCCCCCCTTTTTTTTTTTTTTTCCCTGCTCTCCCTCCGCTGCGTTTTGTGGTACTGGGGGAGCTTATACAGAATACCCGGATGGGTATAAATAAAGTGATAGTATTCCCTATTGCTTTTCCCTTCCTTTTTTTCCCCTTTTCTTTTTTTTTTTTTTTTCCTTCTCTATATATAGCCTCCCTTGGAGTCATTGGGTCGAAAGAATAGACCAAATAAGTAATCTAGATATCGGAGGGGGGGAGGGGACTACTCCCCGCCTGTACTTGACACGTCCCCATTTAGGGCTACGCTCACTTAAGTGGTAAAGTGTATGTGAGCGTTTATTGATTTAGTTTAGTAACCTCTTAAAGTAAGAAGAGGGAAGGGTGCGAGATAAGTTAATTTTTCTCAAGCTATAGTAGGGTTTGTAGAACCCTTCTGGTAGGGGGAGGGGGGAAGGGGGGAGGGGGGAGGGGTCTGGCCCCAAATATTTTTGTGTGTTTTTTTTTTTTTTTTTTTTTTTTTTTTTTTTTTTTAGTGTCTGGCACCTGGAGGGAGGATGGAATCACTGAAGATTACATCAATGAATGTGAAAGGTCTTAATATACCCGAGAAGCGCAGGATACTCCTCCAAGATTTAAGACGGTCACGGGCGGATGTAGCCTATATTCAGGAAACCCACTTTAAAGAAGGCAAGGTACCAGTTCTGAGGAATAATCTATATACAGCAGTATACCATGCAGCAAATAAGAACTCTAAGACTAGAGGGGTGTCAATCTTGATCTCCAGAAGAGTTCCGTGGAGCTTTCAAGACATGAGAGCAGACGAAGAAGGTAGATTCCTATTTCTTAAAGGTACGATCGGGAATATCAAGGTAACATTTGCTACAGTATACGTACCAAACTATAGCCAAGATCAGTTCGTCTGCTCCGTGCTTGATGACCTCATGGAATTCGCGGAAGGGAAGCTAATGCTGGGGGGGATTTTAATTTGGCGCTAGAACCTAAAGTAGATACATCGACGGGCTGCTCCTCGACTACCAGAGGATGCCGTAAACAGGTATTACAGGCACTACACAAGCATCAACTGATAGACGCTTGGAGATTGTTCCATCCTGAAGAAAGGGATTATACCTTTTATTCCCTTCCACATAAGGTTTATTCCCGAATTGATCTATTTATTATTCCATATTACATGCTACCAGCAGTTAGAGCAATAGATATAGGGAATATCACATGGTCAGACCACGCCCCGGTCACTTTGACGTGGAAGGTGACCGAATATTCAAATACTAATAGGGGACAATGGCGACTCAATGAGAGCCTATTAGACAATATATCCGTAGTTGAAGAGGTGTCCAAAGAACTACAGTATTACTTTCAACACAACACGACACCAGAAGTGGATATAGGGACTATCTGGGAAGCGCATAAGGCGGTAATAAGGGGGATTCTTATTAAGCAGGGCTCTAGAATCAAGAAGGATAGGGAAGCAAAACTAAACAAATTATTGACAGAGATAAAGACTCTAGAGATTATACATAAACAGAAACCTAACATGACTGTGGAGATTGAACTCAGTAATTTACGTAGACAACTGACCTCCTTGCTCCACTATAAAGCCAAGGTAGCAATGCAGCATAGCCGGAAATATTATTATGAGTCGGGGGATAAATGCGGCCGACTATTAGCCAGAGCCTTACGAGAACAGCGGGTACAATCATACATACCCTGTATTCTAGACGCAGAGAATAGGAAGGTATATACCCCTACACAGATAGCAGACACTTTCCAGAAGTTTTACCAAACCCTATATAACCTACCTCCGAGACAACACATACAACAGGACATAGAGGAATACATAACATCGTCAGGGATCCCACAGCTAACAGAACAGGTTAGAAAGGAACTAGACGTACCCATTACGTTAGAGGAAGTACAAAAGGCAATTAATACATCCAAACCTGGTAAAGCACCAGGCCCGGATGGGCTTACCTACAAATACTACAAGCTATTCCTACCCCAACTGGGAAAGCAGATGGTACAAACATTCAATGCTCTAGGACAGGAGATGAGGTGCCAGAACGAAGCCTTGAAAGCATATATTACGGTCATACCTAAGGAAGATAAGGACCCCCTGGTGTGTGGAAGTTACCGCCCAATTTCTTTATTAAATGTGGATTTGAAATTATTTACCAAAATTATAGCCACACGAATACAATCACATTTGACGGATTTAATCCATCTAGATCAGGTGGGCTTTATACCAACTTGCGAAGCCCGAGACAATACCATAAAGGTATTGAACCTTATCCATATAGCGGACACTTCTGACACCCCATCTGTATTCCTGGGCACAGACGCCGAAAAGGCGTTCGATCGAGTGGACTGGTCATTTATGTTCTCGGTCCTACGACATGTCGGGCTAGGGGAGAGGATGATTGGATGGATTTCGAGTGTATACACGAAACCAACAGCCCAAATAAAAATAAATGGCTACTTGTCAGAGAAGGTCTCAATAACGAATGGAACCCGGCAAGGGTGCCCGTTATCACCTCTTTTATTTGCATTGTCACTAGAGCCATTTCTCTGTAAAGTGCGGCAAAACCCAGACATCACGGGGATACAATGTGGAGGTTCACACTATAAGGTATCCGCATATGCGGACGATCTTCTATTCTCGCTTACCAAACCTAGTATCTCCTTACCAAATCTGCTGAGAGAGTTAGAACAATATGGAAAATTGTCTAATTTAAAAATTAATATGTCAAAATCTGAGGCAATGGGAGTAGCCATCCCCCTGCTACAGATAGAATCATTAAAAGCTAACTTTAAGTTCAGATGGACCACAAAAGCCCTTAAATACCTGGGTACATTTATCCCACCTAAGTTATCCCAAGTATACGTATTAAATTTTCCACCTTTACTAAGTAAAATACGGACCCTACTAGCTAAATGGCACCAAGGTTTTCTATCATGGTTCGGGAGGTGTAATACAATTAAAATGTCAATTCTGCCTAAACTGGTGTACCTATTTCAGACTTTGCCGATCTCCATCCCTCGAGAATATTTTAAACAGGTCAACGTGACAATCACCCAGTTTATCTGGGCTAACAAAAAACCTAGATTACAACGTCGGCTTATGACCATGCCAAAACAGTATGGAGGGATGGCGATACCAGATGTCCAGAAATATTACCAAGCATCACATATGGGGAGATTAATAGACTGGTGCAGACATGCAGACCTTAAAATGTGGCCAAGGATGGAGCAATCCCAGAGCACGGTCCCATTAAAAC
Source organism: Lithobates sylvaticus (assembly GCA_028564925.1). Classification (NCBI taxonomy): domain Eukaryota; kingdom Metazoa; phylum Chordata; class Amphibia; order Anura; family Ranidae; genus Lithobates; species Lithobates sylvaticus. The sequence goes on along the minus strand of CM053027.1, from coordinate 168,876,365 downwards.
GGGCAGCTTGGTGCTATACAGATCTCAACCGGTCTTTAAAGAAACACCCAATCATAGGCCCTACCTTGCGTATATGCTCGCTGGTATTCTATCTGACTGAGCTATCACCTTCCTATTCTCCACTGTTTCCTATAGTGGGGAACCCTTGCTTCCCGCCGGGATTACAGGCAGGCCCATTTAAAAGACTACTGGAGTCACAATGTTACCAGGCCTCGCACTTTACACAAACAAGGACGTGGCCCTCGATAATGGAGTTGACTTCATCAAGGGATCGTTTTAGCCTTGATTTCTGGAGTGGGGCACAACTTCGGCACTTCTTAAATACGCTCCCCCCCCCAGACAGGTTTCAAAGACCCCTGACCCAGTTCGAAAAATTATGCGAAGAGAGGGGCCCATTACTTCATACACTCTCCCAATTGTATGAGCTACTGATCACCCCGGCTGAGGGATATATTCCCCCATTTATAAAAAAGTGGGAAATTACACTAGACCGGACTTTCTCTCCGATACAACAGAAACAAATAATAAATAGAGCTTTAAAATCATCTATGTGTACAAGAGTTCAGGAAACTAATTTTAAAATATTAACGAATTGGTACTATACACCATCAAGACTACATAAATATACTCCTCTGATTTCAGAGGAATGTTGGAGATGCCTAGAGGATAGGGGGACCTTACTCCATATTTTTTGGTCATGTCCAAAATTGGAGTTTTTCTGGAAGGAGGTACACCGTATATCACAGATATTTACTGAAAGCCCCCTACCTGAGGACCCGGCCCTATTTTTACTACATGTCACGCATATAACAGAAAAAAGATATAATAAATCGATCCTACGACATCTCTTTAATGCCGCAAAATCTTGTATTGCACGACAATGGAGAGATGTAAGACCACCTTCTGTAGCTGCGTGGCTAAATAGAGTAGAGGAGATAAACAAGATGGAGGACCTGATACTCTCAGCTCAAAATAAGTCTGAGTTATATCTGGATACCTGGTCCCAGTGGAATACATTTAAATTCTCAGAGGAGGGGAAGACCCTCTTTGTTGATTGATCCAGTAGAGACTCTCTCCTCCGGGTGCACAGACAGATATATATTGATTTATTTATTAAATTTTTGTTTTTTTTTTTTTGTTTGTTTGTTTTGGAGGGATGGGCGAAGGGGGGTCTACTGAATAGGCTCGGAAACGATACACCTAAAGCTACATAGGTACTTAGGAAGCATTAACCATATACTTTAGTGAAATGTTTTTGTATTAACCGGTACAGACCCACAAATATGTTGTTTAAATATATTTAATTTAGAGGTAAACAAAGTTTGTTATATACGGTTGAATTAATTGCTGTGTGTATTGTGGAAGACATGAAATAAAAATAAATAATTTGAAAGAAAAAAAAAAAAAAAAAAACCCCTGGGTAGAGTGTATATATCAGGCCCCTTATACTGCAAATGTTAGGGGTGTTGCAATACTGATTGCTAAAACGACTCAGTTCTCACTTTTGACGCTGCGGTATGATCCACGGGGCAGGTTCCTATTTCTACACGCTATGTTGAACGGGCTAGAAATGTTACAGTTGGCTTACTGTGTACTACCTCCATTTCAATTTAATATCCTGACAGAGGGATTAGCGTTTATGTCACAATTCCCCATTGTACCGGCTATATGGCTATGGGATTTTTAAACTGTAGTTGATCCCAGTCTCGATAGGCTTGCCTCAGTGCCACCAACCACTCCCACACCTTCCCAGAAGAGATTCGGGAAACTCCTGAGCGAATTCGTTTAAGTCCCATGCTCAGATGGTCCTTTAGATACAGGAAATCCTCTGTGCAGGTTGCCCAACAAGCAAAAGCAAGAATGGTAGAAGTGGAGCAATCCTTTACAAATAACACCTCGCCAGTTACGGTGGATCAGGTTAAACTACAGGCCCGTATAAAGTAGAAATGAAAAGAGCAGAAAGGAAAATGATATACAATAGGCAATGCGACTGGTCAATCCATTTGTGATCCGGATCTAGTGGCCAGAGAGTTTCGCTCCTTCTTTGCATCCCTTTACTCGTCTACCACTAACAATTCCCCAGCTGACCTGACTGATTTCCTCTCTACTGTTGTGTTTCCTACGCTAACTTCCTCACAGATTGAAATGCTGGAGGCTCCCATTTCCACTGAGAACATTGAAGAGGCTATGTCCCATCTTGCCCCTTCCAAGGCCCCAGGCTCAGACGGCCTCCCTTTTGAGTTTTACACAATTTTTAGTCAGACCTTAGTTTTCAAACTACATGAGCTATTTTAGCATATTTTTAAATCCCCCTCCTTACCCAGATCCATGGGTGAAGACTTAATTGTACTCATACCCAAACCAGGTAAAGACCCAGAACTCCCCGAATCATACCGCCCAATTCCCCTCCTCCAGCTTGATATTTAAATATTGGCCATGGTCCTGGCAATAAGGTTTAACAAAATTATCCTTATGCATTCCAACCAAACTGGGTTTATGCCTGCTAATAACAAGGCATTTAACTTACGCAGACTCTTTATGAACATACAAGCTGAACACAACCAGATTGGCTCCAGAGTGGTAGTGTCCCTAGATGCTGCCAAAGCATTCGACTGGAATGGGACTATCTTTGGGAATGCCTTGCCCGGTTTGGTTTTGGACCCAATTTCATTAAGTGGATCCAGCTTCTCTATCAGGCTTCAGTTACCAGGATCTTGGTCAATGGCAGAGTCTTAGATGCATTCCCTCTGGCCAGGGGCACACGCCAAAGTTGTCCCCTACCCCGTTTATTATATGCCTTCACAGTAGAACATCTAGCAACGTTGCTCCAAGAGCAGTGGTCAATTAGTGGAGACGGTTAGCTTAAATGCGGACAACATGCTCCTTTATTTGGATGATGCCGGCCCGTTTTTAACAGCAGCACTAAATGTAGTAGAACGATTCAGACGTTACTCAGGTCTAAAGCTCAATTGGGACAAATCCCAGATCCTTCCCTTAGATATAGGGGCCCCAACTGATATGCAAGCCTCCTCCCCCCTTAGTTCATGTCAGCTCCATGAAATAACTTGCCATTATAGTTACTCGCTCCCCAGAAGATTATGTCAAATTAAATCTAGAACCTCTATTTGCAGTTTTAAAAGCTAAAACGCAGACGTGGACTAGACTTCCTTTGAGCGTTATGGACCATGTCAACCTAATTTAAATGGTTCTGTTACCAAAATTTCTGTACATCTCATGGCCCGCTCCAGCGTATATACCACTGCAAAGCTTTAAATCTCTTGAAGCTATTCTGAATTCCTTTGTGTGGGGGAACACCTGCCACAAATTGTCCTGACAAGCGCTGAAAAACCCCACGGATCTAAGGGGCACAGCGCTTCCTGACTTTTTTTCCTGACTGTTATATCATCATTGTAAGGTGTGGGAAGTGGTGAGGCGCAGAATCAAGACTCCCTCCACACATAGTCATACACCCCTGTGGGACAATCCTTGACTGACCGAGCTCCTACAGATACCTGACCATAGTCTATGGGTTACTAGGGGAGTTGTATACCTATTTAATGTTTACTGTGGGAGGGTCCAGAAATCGTTCCAGCAACTTAAGGACGATTTCAGTCTTCCCAATTCAATGCACTTTCACTACCTCCAGCTCCGCCACGCTCTTCAGACCCAATTTTGTAACATCCCTCCAAACCTAGAGCAATTATATACCCTGGATGTGATATTCGAGTCGCGGTACAAAAAAAAATATTTCCACAATTCATAATAGTCTCCTTTTTCCATCTGCTACAGCATTAGCTTACCAATTAAAAGACCGTTGGGCTGGAGATGTGGGGGAGATGGAGGATGAAGAATGGGAGGAAGTGTTGGATGCATGCAAGAAGGTCACCCCTAAATTGTCTAACCATCTCACTTAGCCTTATATTCTGCACAAATCTTACTTGACCCCTCCGCGCATTGCTAAATACAGAGCCAACTACAGTTTGTTATGCCCTAGATGTGGATGTTCCGTTTGTACCTTTTTTTTTATATTATATGGTCCTGCCCTGTGATTCAGGACTACTGGTCCCAAATAGTAAAATTAATTCACAATGAAATGGGGTCCCCCCTCACACTCTGCTCTAAGCAGTGTATACTGTCCAAGATTGGATAGCTGCAGTTAATGCTGTGCTGCCTTGCAAGAAAGAGTTATATACACAGAGGGTGCCCAGCTAAATACGGTAAAATCTGGGATACCTGGTTATAAAAGGCCTCCACATGTACCAAGCTGGAAGATGATTCTGTTTAATATGGACGTTAGAGAGTTGACAGGTTTTCTACCCCTCAAACACTGTGTATGGGACTAATGGACATCATTCCAATTTAACAGATGCAAGGCGTGTCATGTCATAGTCCAATGTTTGCATTTATATATGTCAGGTTTATTATTTTTCTTTTATTTCTCTTCCAAATCTGTACAATACTTGCAATTTAATTGCTATTATTTTGTAAACATACACTCTTCTCAAATAAAGAACATTGATTGTAAAAAAAAAAAAAAAAAAACTAGCATTATACAGTATATATCCACTAGAAGCAGGAGGCATGTGCAATATATAGTGGCTTTTCCTCCAAGGATCATAGTAAGTTCAAACTTCAGGTAAACAAATTTTTGTATCTAGGTGTACTCAGAAACTGCATTTTTATGTTGTGTACCAGAATAACAATTTTTGGTCCCATTTGTGTTTAATGCTGGCTTCAGAATTATGCAGTGTGTTACCAAGGGTTAATTTTCATTTTTAATGGGTTGCCAGCACTAATCTCAACCACAACTGAGAATGTAATTTGCATTACAGTGTGCTGCGCTAACCCACTTGTTACTACAGCTCAGCAGTGTGTACCTGGCTTAATACGGTTTCAGAGTTCTGGGTTCAGACTTGTGTGGTGTGTTTACATGTGTTATTTTTCATTTTGAATGTGCTGCCAATGCTAATTGAAGCCAAAACTGCATCTAACCCTTTTAATTGAATGTGAGGAATGTCTGTTGCAGCTTAATAGTGTGAACCCTGCCTAATATGGTTTCAATGTTTAGAAAATGAAAGGCTACAAAACAACATATAGTGTATATGACATTTGATTCCAATGAAAATAAACAGATTTGATCAAAAAAACACAATTTTCTGCAAATGATGCCTACAAACACATATGGTTCACTTAGTCTAAACCTCCGAAAATATAAGCACATTTCAAAGCACATTTAAAATTTACTCAAACAAGTATTGATTATCAATAGAAGTTTTTTATTTCATATCTTGAATAGTGATGAGCTGAACTGCTCTGGGTTTGGTTTGAGCAGGCTTCAAAGAACTTTAAACCACCCACTGAAGTTAATAGGAGTTTATTTTCTGGGCTGGTAGGCTAGGGGGTGTCAACTATGGCATTGGGGGACAGCACTGCCTTTGGGAACATATAAAAATGTAAAAAAATATTTTACAAAATTCCATGTGGCCGGGAGCAATGATTTTTTTTAAGCACTGACATTTAAAAAAAAAATAAGTTTTAAATTGCTGGAAAATTACATATTTTCTTTAAAGAAAAATGGCACACAGGTCCCAAAGGTCCCCCACAGTACATCGCAGACCCCCAAGGTATTGTGGAGAACCTTTAAAGGTGTCTGTGTGCTGTTTAAAAATAAGCGGGCAATGACGTTTTTTTTGCCAGCAATTTAAAGTGTGTAATTTATTTTTCTTTGCAAATGTCACATTTGTTGTTGCATATTCTACAGTAAGAATGAAAAAAAAAGTGTAAAACCCCTTCCAACCAAATGCATACCAGACCAGTCTGGTATTAATCTTAAGGGGGTACCTAACCCAAAAAAACAAAAACAAAATGCATGAGATTCCCAGGAAAACCATACCAAAGAATGTAGCCTGTCTGGCCATTAAAGGGGGGGGGGGGGGGGGGGGGGGGGGGGGGGGGGGGGGGTTGTGTGCCTCTATCAAACAATGCCACTGAACATGGAGGGCAGCCCCATGTAAAGTAAATAAGTGATAATAGTTCTATTGAAAGTGGACCTTCACTCACATTTCACCAAGGAAAGAAAAAGTCAGCAGCTTATAGTACTGTAGCTGCTCACTTTTATTTTTTTGTCAAAACAGCTGAAGTCCCGCTTTAATCCAGTCACATTTAATCCATTTACAGTGAAAATCTTCCTAAGTATACAGTGCCTTGAAAAAGTATTCACACCCCTTGAAATTTTCCACATTTTGTCATGTTACAAATAAAAACATAAATGTATTTTATTGGGATTTTATGTGATAGACCAACACAAAGTGGCACATAATTGTGAAGTGGAAGGAAAATGATAAATGGTTTTCCAATTTTTTTACAAACATATATGTAAAACGTGAGGCATGAATTTGTATTCCGTCCCCTTTACTCTGATACCCCTAACTAAAATCTAGTGGAACCAATTGCCTTCAGAAGTCACCTAATTAGTAATTTAATTTCAGTATAAAAACAGCTTTTCTGTGAAGCCCTCTGAGGTTTGTTAGAGAACCTTAGTGAACAAACAGCATCATGAAGGCCAAGGAACACACCAGGGATGACGTTGTGGAGAAGATTAAAGCAGGGTTAGGTTATTAAAAAATATCCCAAGCTTTGAACATCTCACGGAGCATTGTAAATCCGAAAATGGAAAGTATGGCACAATTGCAAACCTACCAAGACATGATCCTCCACCTAAACTGACAGAACGGGCAATGAGAGCATTAACCAGAGAAGCAGACAAGAGGCCTGTTAGGAATATTCTTCTCCTGTGATTAGTCAAACTCCAGAAGTATTGCAAAGCATACAATTTATTTCAATTGTGTGACACAAAAGGATGAGCAGAAATCATCCAGAATACAGGATGTAACTTTCTTTTGTGAGATCAACAAAAAGAATCCTATTGACTAGAAGCAGGGCCGCTGATAGAAATCATGGGGCCCCCTTCAGCCCCACCCCTGGTCCCTCCTTCAGCCCCACCCCTGACCCCACCCCTATACAGAGAGGCTAGGGTATACATAAAGGCTAATTTGTGGGCGTGGCTAATTAAAAAATATGCGCTACACGGAGCTGGAAAATAGACATGGTTTAAATTACGCTTAATTATTGGCCATGGCTTAAAGGGGTGTGGTTAGTCTAAGATGACTGTGTGTAGGATGCAGATGATACTGTGCTAGGTTCAAAACTGCACTGTCCAATTTGTCACAGTCAAACAGTTCTACATGAAAAAGAAGAAGATGCCATTTATGTCAGCTAAGCCCACTTTAAAAAAAAAAAAAAAATTTCTAAACTTTTAATGCGAAGTAATATTATGTCTAAGGGCCGGTTTACACCATGCCTGCATCTGAATTGCGAAGGAATGTGCTGTGGATTCCTGTACAATTCAACCTGCATGCAAAATGCACTGCTTTTGCAATCTGCAGCGGGTGTCAATACAAAGTTAATGACACCTCAAATGCAGGTCGCAAACGTAGTGTGTTTGCCCTGCACCTGCCAGCCCTGGATCACCATGTGATCTGGTTGCAGTGCATGTAAAAAAGTAGGGCATACACTACTTTTGGTGCATTGCAATTTTGGCCCATTCAAAATGAATGAGCTTGAAATTGCAGTGCACAGACCTGCATGTGAATTGCACAGGAATGAACAGTGCGTTCCTGTGTGATTCAGCTCCAGACATGGTGTGAACCAGTGATATAAAAATGTAAATAGAAGTACGGTAATAAAAAGTGGGGTTTTCTGACATTGATGGCATCTCCTTTTTCATGTAGCACTTGTGAGAAATATGGCAGTGCAGTATAAAATCCAATTTCTCACAGTCAGGACAGCTGTGCTACATGAAAGAGCAGACATTACACTTTACATTGCAGTTAATGTGACTGGGCTAACCTGCAGTCCCCTGAGAATCCAGATCCACTGCCACCATAATGCAGCTCATGTGTGCAGAGTGCACACCAGAAGAAGCCAGGAACGATCATGCTGGAAGTTGGCCACACCCCCTCCCGCCCACTCAAACTACAGGATCTCACAGTCAGGTTCTGCCTCTCTGCCTCTGAGTTGTTTAGTCCGGAGTGCTCATTGAGAGCAGCTGAACAGCTGCTGAGAGAGGAGCGGAAGAGTTGGAGAAAGACTTTTTTTTTCTTTCTTCTGTATTCTGTAAAGATTGCTTGGGCCCGCCCTGGTGGCTGGGCCCGGTACAGCAGGGCCAGTTGTACTGGCTTATCAGTGGCCTTGGCTAGAAGCTCACTCGTGGCTCATGGCGCATAACAGCTTTATTTGCCAATTCACAGTGAGCTTCTTACAATCTTATTCCCTTATATAGCAAAGTCTATAGTTTTCTGGCCTTAGACGGTTAGTTAAAACAATAGATAAGAAAACAAGTTTAAGCAACGTGTCCTTAGACACCATTTTGGATTAAATAGTCAAACGATAAACATTAAAACTTTTCCAACATTCCCTCCTCTTGTGCAGCTATTTTATCTCAACACATCTCAATGACAGTCCATTTGTTTTATGCACTTTCGGGCTGTATGTCATTAAGTTGAGCTTCAATGTCCACACAGGTCTTCTCAGAGGCAGGAAGGGCTTGATACATTGTTCTTGTGACTGCGGTTTCAATCAATTTTTGTGAAAGTCCTCGAATACAGGGAATGCAGCAGCATCCGCAAGTAACTAAGATGATCAAAGCCACGGCAATAGAGATCAAACATGAGGTTATAAGTCCAGTCCATTTCCCGAACCAACCTTCAAGCCAGTTTGTGAATAGATCAGTAATACCTGAGTTTTCTGATAATTAATTCGATAGAGCAGTCAATCCTTCTAGGACTCTGGTCACGGTCCCTCCAGGAGCTGTATTGTTAGGGATAAAGGTGCAACACATAGTACCAAACATTTTGCATACCCCTCCTCTTTCAACTAGGACCATATCTAAGGCCATTCGGTTCTGCCGTGCCATTAGAGATGTGGGAGCCAACTGTTCTGCTAGGCCCTTCACAGCGTCCCTAGTATAGTTTACAAATCGTTGTTGGTTATAGTGTATATAGTTAATCCAGTCAACATTTTTATTTATAGTCAGCTGATTCCTGGCCTTATCCTTAACTTAACTGGCCTTAACTCATCCAGCACCCCGCTCTCATCTATGTATATCTGAGAGTCAAATATCACCTAGGGAGAGAAGTCCCTTCGATACCGTTGGTGACTCTAGTCCACGGGTGTTCTAACAGGATCCTCGGGGTCATAGCCAGCTGGACCATAGCACAATCCCCTTGGGCATTGGCAGGTATCCTAGCTCGCAGTTTCTTATCCCCACACATTCACCAGACATCAGCTCTCTGAATGTCATGTTCAACCCAGTCACCATTGCCCATGTTAATCCTCTCCCTACAGTAGTCATCGGGTAGTGACCCAAGATCCACCCCACTACGGTTCCCTGGGAGTGCAAAACAAGTTGCCCATATAAGCAGTAACCGCTAGAGGTATCTGAGGTCTCTGTACTGGGGGAAACAACAAACTCAATTTGTGACAGGTAGAATTTGTTTCAGGTTTATAGCTCTTATTATACAACCGCAACATACATTTCAAACCTTCTGGATCTGTATTGTAATCTAGAGGAAAAGGGACAGTTGCTAAATGTGGTCTGGCTCCAGCACAAACTAAACAATTTTCTCTTTTTATTGAGAAATAGACGTATGAGTGCTTAGGATGTTACTGCACATCACTCTCAGTCCATGGTCTAAAAACAGTCATAGTTAGGGGCTGACCATTTTGTCCAACTCTAGGGTTTGGAACTTCTATTAGGGGATACCCTTCAGCATCCTTCCCGTCCTCCTCACCATAATCTACTGTTTTTCTGGGTCTCTTAGTTTCCTCAGGTACTACCCATCCCTGGGACCATGTGTCAGTCAACGCCTCTAATATAGATCTGCTTATCACACGGAGCTGACTGTCCTCTGTGAAGATTGGGGAAATAGGGTTAGGGTTTTGTTCAGAGGCGGTTCCTCTGACAGAGGTAGATGTCACAGTGAGGGTGGTACTCTGGGCGGTGGCCTGCACCTGGTGGTCTCTGGGGGTAGCAAATGAGATCATTCTCTTTGTCCACTAGGGGAAGTTGGGCTTGGCATTTTTCTTTTGTTCTCCTACCTTCTACTCTAATTCTAGCGTGCTCAAACCAGTATACCGCCATTTCCATACTTTTTTATCTTTGGGTCCTAACAATTTAAGCTTAGCCACCAACTCCTGACACCCTTTCACAGTTAGTTTACCCTTGAATGCAAACTACCTTTCCCACTTAGCGCAATACTTAACAAACTTTGGTTCCTTGCTATGCATACATTTCTTATCTCCTTCTAATGGCACAATAGAAACACAACAACAGCAGCATAAGGCACAAGACATTCTTTTACAGAAACTATTCCCCATGTCTCTGTTTTTTTTCCCCTTGAGTTTAGAATACAAGACTGGTAATTCCACTCTCGAACCCTGCCAAAATCTATATAAAACAGCAAACAAAGTCTAAACTCTAAACTATTATATCTTTTCATGTGACAACACTGAAGAAATGGCACTTTGCTTCAATGTAAAGTAGTGAGTGTACAGCTTGAATAACAGTGCAAATTTGCTGTCCCCTCAAAATAACTCAACACGCCATTAATGTCTAAACCACTGGCAACAAAAGTGAGTACACCCCTAAGTGAAAATGTCCAAATTGGGCCCAAAGTGTCAATATTTTGTGTGGCCAACATTATTTTCCAGCATTGCCTTAACCCTCTTGGGCATGGAGTTCACCAGAGTTTCACAGGTTGCCACTGGAGATCTCTTCCACTCCTCCTGGATGACATCACGGAGCTGGTGGATGTTAGAGACCTTGTGCTTCTTCACGTTCCGTTTGAGGACTCATGCAGCCCCAGACCATGACACTCCCACCACCATGCTTGACTGTAGGCAAGACACACTTGTCTTTGTACTCCTCATCTGGTTACCACCACACACGCTTGACACCATCTGAACCAAATAGGTTTATCTTGGTTTCATCAGACCACGGTACATGGTTAATCCATGTCCTTTGTCTGCTTGTCTTCAGCAAACTGTTTGCAGGCTTTCTTGTCCATTATCTTTAGAAGAGGCTTCCTTCTGTGACGACAGCCATGCAGACCAATTTGATGCAGTGTGCAGCGTATGGTCTGAGCACTGACAGGCTGACTCCCCCACCCCTTCAACCTCTGCTGCAATGCTGGCAGCACTCATACGTCTATTTCTCAAAGACAACTTCTGGATATGACGCTGCGCACATGCACTCAACTTCTTTGGTCAACCATAGCGAGGCCTGTTCTGAGTGGAACTTGTCCTGTTAAACTGCTGTATGGTCTTGGCCACCACGCTGCAGCTCATTTTTAGGGTCTTGGCAATCTTCTTATAGTCTAGGCCATATTTATGTAGAGCAACAATTCTTTTTTTCAGATCCTCAGAGAATTCTTTGCCATGAGGTACCATGTTGAATTTCCAGTGACCAGTATGAGAGAGTGAAAGTGATAACACCAAATTTAACACACCTGCTCCCCATTCACACCTGAGACCTTGTAACACTAACAAGTCACATGACACCGTGGAGGGAAAATGGCTAATTGGGCTCCATGTGGACATTTTCCCTTAGGGGTGTACTCACTTTTGTTGCCAGCTGTTTAAACATTATTGGCTGTATGTTGAGTTATTTTGAGGGGACAGCTAATTTACACTGTTATACAAACTGTACACTCACTACTTTACATTGTAGCAAAGTGTCATTTCTTCAGTGTTGTCACACTAATGAAATATTTACAAAAATGTGAGGGGTGTACTCACTTTTGTGAGATACTGTATATATATATATATATATATATATATATATATATATATTTATGGTCGGAGCCCTCGGTCCTGAAAGGTATGAAAGAGCAAACATAAACACACCACAAAACAGACAACATAAATAGACCTGAAGTGTGCCCTGGCCTGCCGTGAGGTAAGCCCTGGTGAGCTGAGCGGTGAGCCCCGTTCTGCTAGGAGAATAGTTAGGAAAGGGCGCTTACCTTAAGAAGTAATGGCTGTTTCTGTAGAGAAACGTATTTGGAGTATTCCGAGAAGGGGAATGGGTGGGTGGGTACGGCACACTGGAACCGACACCGGACGTTGTGGGTGGTCTGGTATATATACCCTCCGGGCTCCTCCCATAATTGCAGGCCACCATACTGGCCTTCCTATTTATGGTCGGAGCACTCGGTCCTGAAAGATATGGAAGAGCAAACATAAACACACCACAAAACAGACAACATAAATAGACCTGAAGTGTGCCCTGGCCTGCCGTGAGGTAAGCCCTGGTGAGCTGAGCGGTGAGCCCCGTTCTGCTAGGAGAATAGTTAAGAAAGGGCGCAAAAGACTTGGTTAGGGAGGTAATAGTTTATTTATGTATTGTAAACACTACAAGGCAAGGTTGCTGAAAGCCCGGGACATTTCGGATTGTGGATCGGAAATGTATCGGGCGAAACAGGTGGACTTCCACCGGCCCATCTTCCTGATCACGTGATCCGGGACTCCGTTGCGTGAGGCCGCTGACGCTGCTCCAATGCGAAAGGAATGTCCTGAGAACCGAGCGGGGTCAAGACCTAAATTGCGAAGGAGGATCCTGACGTGAACGACAAATTGATTGCTGCTAAGAGGTCTAACCGGAAATGGTAATAACAGGCTATCAGGTGAGGGATCAGGTAGATGTGCTAGTAACTGATCTAAAACGGCCACGGGGCACCAGGCATTGAGGGTTTCGAAAAGCTTGATGTCTGCCCCTGGGCCAGACTGTTGCGTTTTAGATGCCTCTAGGTGCAGGATGAAGAATGTTTGATGACGTATGAGGTTCCGCCTGCGTAGCGTCTTGCAGCTAGGGCCGGAGACTGAAAATTCGCTGGGGCGTAAGAAGCCGTAGAAGGCCAGGTACATGGCTGCCTGGATGACCAGGCTGGGAAGTAAGCCGAACGGGGAATGAGAGAGCATGACTGACATGTCCCGAAAAATGGCACTGGTTACTGGAAGACGTTTGATGTTGATCTGCGGCTGTCGTTTGAGAATGCCGCACAGGATTGCCTTGACTGCGTGGGAGGCGAACAAGGACGGTTTGGAAGGGTCTTGCAAAGAAATGAAATGCTGGATACCGGCTAGTAGGGATGGGCCCGGTGCTCGATGCGAACCCACGTTCGCATCGAGCACCGGGCGTTCGCTCGCTCGGCGAGCCCAGAACTATTTTGGCCGCTCGCATCACGTTCGTGTGATGCGAGCGGCCCCGCAATGCATTGCGGCCGGCGCGGCCGGCGCAGTGCATTGCTGGCTGATGATTGGCCAAGCATGCACTGTGACCCCGCATGCTTGGCCAATCACAGCCCCGGAAACTCGAAGAGCCATAATTGGCTACAGGCAGGACGCCTGTAGCCAATTACAGCTCAGGGGCTTTAGTACACGCCCCCCTATAAAAGGCCGCCACGCCGTCTGCGCCGGTCACATGCTGTTCCGGCGTAGATAGAGCAGGATAGATCTGTGACACTCTGCTGGATTTAGTTAGTTAGAGAGATTTACTTAGAGAGATTGAGTTAGATAGATTCATTTACAAAGATTGATTTAGAAAGAGGGGCTTGTAGTGTGTTCGTGGCAGGCAGGCAGAGCTCCTATATTTTGTTCCCAGAAGCACCTATAGGACTTGTAGTGTGTTCGTGGCAGGCAGGCAGAGCTCCTATATTTTGTTCCCAGAAGCACCTATAGGACTTGTAGTGTGTTCGTGGCAGGCAGGCAGAGCTCCTATATTTTGTTCCCAGAAGCACCTATAGGACTTGTAGTGTGTTCGTGGCAGGCAGGCAGAGCTCCTATATTTTGTTCCCAGAAGCACCTATAATACTTGTAGTGTGTTCCTGGCAGGCAGGCAGAGCTCCTATATTTTGTTCCCAGAAGCACCTATAGGACTTGTAGTGTGTTCCTGGCAGGCAGGCAGAGCTCCTATATTTTGTTCCCAGAAGCACCTATAGGACTTGTAGTGTGTTCCTGGCAGGCAGGCAGAGCTCCTATATTTTCTTCCCAGAAGCACCTATAGGACTTGTAGTGTGTTCGTGGCAGGCAGGCAGAGCTCCTATATTTTCTTCCCAGAAGCACCTATAGGACTTGAAGTGTGTTAGTCCCATCACACAGAGATCATATATTTTGTTCCCAGAAGCACCTATAGGACTTGAAGTGTGTTAGTCCCATCACACAGACCTATATTTTCTTCCCAGAAGCACCTATAGGACTTGAAGTGTGTTAGTCCCATCACACAGAGATCATATATTTTGTTCCCAGAAGCACCTATAGGACTTGAAGTGTGTTAGTCCCATCACACAGAGATCATATATTTTCTTCCCAGAAGCACCTATAGGACTTGAAGTGTGTTAGTCCCATCACACAGAGATCATATATTTTGTTCCCAGAAGCACCTATAGGACTTGAAGTGTGTTAGTCCCATCACACAGACCTATATTTTCTTCCCAGAAGCACCTATAGGACTTGAAGTGTGTTAGTCCCATCACACAGAGATCATATATTTTGTTCCAGAAGCACCTATAGGACTTGAAGTGTGTTAGTCCCATCACACAGAGATCCTATATTTTGTTCCCAGAAGCACCTATAGGACTTGAAGTGTGTTAGTCCCATCACACAGACCTATATTTTCTTCCCAGAAGCACCCATAGGACTTGAAGTGTGTTAGTCCCATCACACAGAGATCCTATATTTTGTTCCCAGAAGCACCTATAGGACTTGAAGTGTGTTAGTCCCATCACACAGACCTATATTTTCTTCCCAGAAGCACCCATAGGACTTGAAGTGTGTTAGTCCCATCACACAGAGATCCTATATTTTGTTCCCAGAAGCACCTATAGGACTTGAAGTGTGTTAGTCCCATCACACAGAGATCATATATTTTGTTCCCAGAAGCACCTATAGGACTTGAAGTGTGTTAGTCCCATCACACAGAGATCCTATATTTTGTTCCCAGAAGCACCTATAGGACTTGAAGTGTGTTAGTCCCATCACACAGACCTATATTTTCTTCCCAGAAGCACCCATAGGACTTGAAGTGTGTTAGTCCCATCACACAGAGATCCTATAGTTTGTTCCCAGAAGCACCTATAGGACTTGAAGTGTGTTAGTCCCATCACACAGACCTATATTTTCTTCCCAGAAGCACCCATAGGACTTGAAGTGTGTTAGTCCCATCACACAGAGATCCTATATTTTGTTCCCAGAAGCACCTATAGGACTTGAAGTGTGTTAGTCCCATCACACAGACCTATATTTTCTTCCCAGAAGCACCCATAGGACTTGAAGTGTGTTAGTCCCATCACACAGAGATCCTATATTTTGTTCCCAGAAGCACCTATAGGACTTGAAGTGTGTTAGTCCCATCACACAGAGATCCTATATTTTGTTCCCAGAAGCACCTATAGGACTTGAAGTGTGTTAGTCCCATCACACAGAGATCCTATATTTTGTTCCCAGAAGCACCTATAGGACTTGAAGTGTGTTAGTCCCATCACACAGACCTATATTTTCTTCCCAGAAGCACCCATAGGACTTGAAGTGTGTTAGTCCCATCACACAGAGATCCTATATTTTGTTCCCAGAAGCACCTATAGGACTTGAAGTGTGTTAGTCCCATCACACAGACCTATATTTTCTTCCCAGAAGCACCCATAGGACTTGAAGTGTGTTAGTCCCATCACACAGAGATCCTATATTTTGTTCCCAGAAGCACCTATAGGACTTGAAGTGTGTTAGTCCCATCACACAGAGATCCTATATTTTGTTCCCAGAAGCACCTATAGGACTTGAAGTGTGTTAGTCCCATCACACAGAGATCATATATTTTGTTCCCAGAAGCACCTATAGGACTTGAAGTGTGTTAGTCCCATCACACAGAGATCCTATATTTTGTTCCCAGAAGCACCTATAGGACTTGAAGTGTGTTAGTCCCATCACACAGACCTATATTTTCTTCCCAGAAGCACCCATAGGACTTGAAGTGTGTTAGTCCCATCACACAGAGATCCTATATTTTGTTCCCAGAAGCACCTATAGGACTTGAAGTGTGTTAGTCCCATCACACAGACCTATATTTTCTTCCCAGAAGCACCCATAGGACTTGAAGTGTGTTAGTCCCATCACACAGAGATCCTATATTTTGTTCCCAGAAGCACCTATAGGACTTGAAGTGTGTTAGTCCCATCACACAGACCTATATTTTCTTCCCAGAAGCACCCATAGGACTTGAAGTGTGTTAGTCCCATCACACAGAGATCCTATATTTTGTTCCCAGAAGCACCTATAGGACTTGAAGTGTGTTAGTCCCATCACACAGACCTATATTTTCTTCCCAGAAGCACCCATAGGACTTGAAGTGTGTTAGTCCCATCACACAGAGATCCTATATTTTGTTCCCAGAAGCACCTATAGGACTTGAAGTGTGTTAGTCCCATCACACAGACCTATATTTTCTTCCCAGAAGCACCTATAGGACTTCTAGTGTGTTAGTGGCATCACACAGAGCTCCTCTATTTTCTTCTCAGCAGCACCCACAGGACTTCTAGTGTGTTAGTGGCATCACACAGAGCTCCTCTATTTTCTTTGCAGAAGCACCCACAGGACTTCTAGTGTGTTAGTGGCATCACACAGAGCTCCTCTATTTTCTTTGCAGAAGCACCCATAGGACTTCTAGTGTGTTAGTGGCATCACACAGAGCTCCTATATTTTCTTCTCAGCAGCACCCATAGGACTTCTAGTGTGTTAGTGGCATCACACAGAGCTCCTCTATTTTCTTTGCAGAAGCACCCATAGGACTTCTAGTGTGTTAGTGGCATCACACAGAGCTCCTATATATTCTTCTCAGCAGCACCCACAGGACTACCGACTACAATGGCTGGAAGACCGCCAAGGGGAGGCAGAGCGTGCAGAGCCAAGAACACAGGGCAGGCAGGCTCTGTTTCTAGTGGACGTGGCCGTGGCCGTGGACGAGGTCGTGCATCGTCATCAGCACGTGGCCATGGGACACGCGCGTCTTTGTTTTCGGCAGCTGGACATGTGGAGCCGCATCATGCTGAAGGCTTGGTAGAATGGATGACCAAGCCCTCCTCATCCTCCTCATCCTCTCTCACCCAGGCTCAGGGTACTGGCAGAGCATCATCAGCCACCCCTTCCCTAGACCCACCATGTCCTCCTGAGGAGTCCCCCGAACTCTTTGAGCACAGTGTTGGGTACATGCTCCAGGAGGATGCCCAACGATTCGAAGGCTCGGATGATGATACCCAGCTTGAGGAATCTGGCAGTACTGTTCCACCAGCTGCAGCTTACTGCCAGGTTTGCTCTAGTGGTGAAGAGGGAGGGGATGATGAGGTCACTGACTCCACGTGGGTGCCTGAAGGGAGAGAGGATGAGGAGGAGGACGAGGAGGAGGAGGATGCGGCGTCACATGTCCAACGAGGCAGGATGCCCCCTGGAGGCCAGGTAGAGGCCAGCACAGCAACTGTACAACACCGCAGAGCTCCGCCTGTGCAGGGCGCTGCCTCTGCACGTTATCATAAAAGTTCTTTGGTGTGGGCCTTTTTTGAGACGAGTGCATCAGATCGCACCACTGCTATTTGCAATATTTGTCTCAAGCGTATCTCGCGTGGCCAAAACATCAGCCGCTTGGGCACCACAAGCATGACCAGACATATGGCGACCTGCCATGCAGCTCGTTGGCAGGCACACATAAAAGACCCACACCAAAGAACTAAGCGGACCTCTCCTTGCTCCTCCTCAGCTGGGATCTCCATCCCCACTACACCTTCAGTCCTCTCTGAAAGCTGCTCTGAGAGGACTGAAGGTGTAGAATTAGGTGTGTCACAACCAAGTACTTGCAGTACACCGACGTCCGATTGCAGCAGGCAAATTTCCCTGCCCCAGCTGCTGGACCGTAGAAAGAAGTACACTCCCAGCCATCCACATGCCCAGCGGTTGAATGCTAGCCTGGCTAAATTGCTAGCACTTCAACTGCTGCCTTTTCAGTTGGTAGACTCGGCCCTCTTCCGTGAGTTTGTTCAATGTGCGGTTCCTCAGTGGCAGGTTCCCAAACGCCACTTTTTCTCACGGAAGGCGATTCCGTCTCTCTACCGGCATGTGGAGGGCAATGTCCATGCCTCGCTGGACAGGGCGGTCAGCGGTAAGGTGCATATTACCGCTGACTCATGGTCCAGCAGGCATGGACAGGGACGGTACCTTTCTTTCACGGCCCATTGGGTCACTCTATTGGCAGCTGGGAGGGATGCAGGACAAGGTGCAGTAGTGTTGGAGGTTGTTCCGCCACCACGCCTCCAAAACGCTACTACTGCTACTGGTTGTGACACACCTCTCTCCTCCACCCCCTCCTCTTCTTCTTCCTCCAGTGCTCTGTCCTTGGAACCAGCGGTGCTCCGTAGGCGTACAAGGGGCTACGCAAGTACGCAGGCAAAAAGATGCCATGCCGTGCTTGCGCTGGTGTGTTTGGGGGACAGGAGCCACACTGGGCCCGAGGTTCTGGCAGCTCTGCAGGGGCAGGCCGAGAGGTGGTTGACGCCACGTCAGCTTAAGCCAGGAATGGTCGTTTCTGACAATGGCACCAACCTCCTCTCCGCCCTGCGACAGGGGCAGCTCACCCATGTCCCCTGCATGGCTCACGTCCTCAACCTGGTGGTGCAGCGGTTCTTGGGCAGGTTCCCAGGCTTACAGGATGTCCTGAGGCAGGCCAGGAAAGTCTGTGTGCATTTCCGCCGATCTTATAATGCCAGTGCTCGGCTGACTGAGCTGCAAAAGGAGCTGAACCTGCCCAAGAACCGCCTAATATGTGACATGCCCACCAGGTGGAACTCAACGTTGGCCATGCTGCAGCGACTGCACACGCAGCAGAGGGCCATCAATGAGTACCTTTGCGACTATGGCACCAGGACAGGGTCAGGGGAGCTTGGTTTTTTTTTCCCCACGTCAGTGGAGCATGATCAGGGATGCATGCACTGTCCTCTCACCATTTGAGGAGGCCACGAGGATGGTGAGCAGTGACAGTGCATGCATCAGTGACACTGTCCCTCTTGTCCACCTGTTGGAGCATACGCTGCGTGGGATAATGGACAGGGCACTTGAGGCAGAACAGAGGCAGGAAGAGGAGGACTTCCTTGCCTCTCAAGGCCCCCTTTATCCGGACAGTGTTCCTTCTGTCCCACCCATCACACAGGAAGAGGATGAGGAGGAGGAGGAGGAGGAGGAGGAGGAGGAGGATTGTGTGAGCATGGAGGTGGAGCCTGGCACTCAGCATCAGCAGCAGCAGTCTTTTAGGGATGATGTACAGTCCCAACAAACCAGTGGACTTGTACGTGGCTGGGAGGAGGTGGCTGGTGATCATGTCATCCTCAGTGACCCAGAAGACTCCGGACCGAATGCCTCAGCTAACCTACGCTGCATGGCCTCCCTGATCCTGCAAAGCCTGCGGAAGGATCCTCGTGTTCTTCGGATCAAGGAGAGGGACCATTACTGGCTGGCCACTCTCCTTGATCCGCGGTACAAGGGTAAGGTTGCGGACCTTATCTTGCCGTCACAGAGGGAGCAGAGGATGAGACATCTCAGGGAGGCCTTGCAGAAAGGTCTGTGCAACGCGTTCCCAGAAACTGGGAGGCTACAAACTCCTGGTCCTGGGCGACGAGTTGCTGAGGCTTCGGTCAGTAGCAGAAGGAGCGGTGGGGAAGGTGGACATCTGACCGATGCGTTCAGACAATTTTTTAGTCCGCAGCCCCAAGGTATGATCGGTTCCAGCAACCATCGCCAGCGTCTGATATACATGGTGCAGGAATACCTTGGGGCAAGGTCAGACTTGGACACCTTTCCCACCGAAAATCCTCTGGCTTACTGGGTCCTGAGGATGGATCACTGGCCAGAGCTTGCACAGTATGCAATTGAGCTACTGGCCTGTCCTGCCTCCAGCGTTCTTTCCGAACGCACATTCAGTGCTGCTGGAGGATTTGTCACCGATCATAGGGTGCGCCTGTCCACCGCCTCGGTTGATCGACTGACCTTCATCAAAATGAATCAGTCTTGGATCACCACCAGCTACCAGGCACCTGAGGCGGATATAACCGAATAATTTTTAATATCACATCCCTTCAAGACTGCCTATGCTGATGCTGAGTGACTGTCCTCTTATGTTCACTGACTATCCTCTTCCTCCTCCTCAATGATCCATGCCACCACACCAGTGCCTAAGGCACAATTTTTCAGCCCCTGTTTAACAGGGGCGTGTACATACAATTTTTATAAAAAAATGCTTCGCAACACGTGTGACTGCTGTGCTCCAAGTACAGTATCTGTGAGGGGTTGCAGTGTTGTGGCACCAGCACCAGTGCCTAAGGCACAATTTTTCAGCCCCTGTTTAACAGGGGCGTGTACTTACAATTTTTTAAAAAAAATGCTTCGCAACACGTGTGACTGCTGTGCTCCAAGTACAGTATCTGTGAGGGGTTGCAGTGTTGTGGCACCAGCACCAGTGCCTAAGGCACAATTTTTCAGCCCCTGTTTAACAGGGGCGGGTAATTACAATTTTTTAAAAAAATGCTTCGCAACACGTGTGACTGCTGTGCTCCAAGTACAGTATCTGTGAGGGGTTGCAGTGTTGTGGCACCAGCACCAGTGCCTAAGGCACAATTTTTCAGCCCCTGTTTAACAGGGGCGGGTAATTACAATTTTTTAAAAAAAATGCTTCGCAACACGTGTGACTGCTGTGCTCCAAGTACAGTATCTGTGAGGGGTTGCAGTGTTGTGGCACCAGCACCAGTGCCTAAGGCACAATTTTTCAGCCCCTGTTTAACAGGGGCGGGTAATTACAATTTTTAAAAAAAATGCTTCGCAACACATGTGACTGCTGTGCTTCAAGTACAGTATCTGTGAGGGGTTGCAGTGTTGTGGCACCAGCACCAGTGCCTAAGGCACAATTTTTCAGCCCCTGTTTAACAGGGGCGGGTAATTACAAATCTTGATCTAATAGTTCACAGCAGGGCCCATTCCTGCGCCCACCAAGAGTAACTATGAGGGCCTACAGTCTTGTGGCAACACCGTCCACCACCACCGCCAAAGGCCCAATTTTTCTGCCCTGTTCATCAGGTGCTTGCAATTACAAATCTTGATCTAATAACTCACAGCAGGGCCCATTCCTGCGCCCACCAAGAGTAACTATGAGGGCCTACAGTCTTGTGGCAACACCGTCCACCACCACCGCCAAAGGCCCAATTTTTCTGCCCTGTTCATCAGGTGCTTGCAATTACAAATCTTGATCTAATAACTCACAGCAGGGCCCATTCCTGCGCCCACCAAGAGTAACTATGAGGGCCTACAGTCTTGTGGCAACACCGTCCACCACCACCGCCAAAGGCCCAATTTTTCTGCCCTGTTCATCAGGTGCTTGCAATTACAAATCTTGATCTAATAACTCACAGCAGGGCCCATTCCTGCGCCCACCAAGAGTAACTGTGAGAGCTTACAGTCTTGTGGCAACACCGTCCACCACCACCACCACCACCCCCAATTTTTCTGCCCTGTTCAACAGGTGCATGCAATTACAAATCTTGATCTATTAACTCACAGCAGGGCCCATTCCTGTGCCCACCAGTCTTGTGGCTACACCAACATCTAATAGGGCAAATTTCTGCAGAGTATATACGCCAGGCCCCTACTTTCAAACATCCAACTTACAAACGACTCCTACTTGCAAATGGAAAGAGAAAACAGGAAGTGAGAGGAAATCTACCCCTAGGAAGGGAAATTCTATCCTGTTAAGCCCCATACACACGGTCGGACAATCCGCGGACCAGGTCCGTCGGACCATGTCCGTCATACCTTGTCCGATGTTGGTTTTGCGTACACACGGTCGGACAAAGTTGTCGGAAAATCCGATCATTCTGAACGTGGTGACGTTTGTTGCCTACGACGGGACTACGTAGAGGCTAGTAGCCAATAGCTTTGGTCTTGTAATGTGATCTGAGCATGCGTAGCACTTTGTCCGGTCGGACAACCGTACACACGATCGGATTTGGTGTGATCGGACCGGGTTGACGGCAAATCTTTCCAGCAGGAGATAAGACTTTGTCCGACGGACAAACCGACGAACACTGTCCGATGGTGCATACACACGGTCTGATTTTTCAACAACCTTGTCCGATCGGACCAAATTGATGAAAAAGTCCGACCGTGTGTATGGGGCTTTAGATTTAATTTGGGAAAAAGGTATCTCCTCTCTACTGATACTTTATCACCAATCCTTGTTTCAATTAAAACCCCACTTTTTCCAAAAACATTTGTCATTGGGACGGAAAGTTAGGTGACATGTTCTGAACAGATGTGCAAAGACAGCAAATGTTACAGGGGTGATAACCCCTCCCTATGTTCTCCAAAAAGCTTAAAAATAGATTTTTTTGGGATGGAGCTACACTTCATAATGTACCTGTTCAGATTCTACTTAAGAACAAACCTAAAGCCGCAAGTGTTTTTAAATGGCTTCTTTTTTTCCTTTACAAATGTCATTTTGTGCAAGGACAGTTCTAAACACGGGAAACACATGCCACTTCACAGGCATACTTTAGACACCCCCCAGGTACCATATTTAAAGGAAAATTTCACTTTTTTTTTTCACTTTATGCATCATTAAAATGACTGCTCCCGAAAAAACGTTAGTTTTTAAAAGTTCTTTTTGCATTGATATATGTCCCCTGGGGCAGGACCCGGGTCCCCAAACCTGTTTTATGACATTAACATGCATATTGGCCGTTGTAATTAGCACTTTTGATTTCGAACGTTCGCGTCCATTATAACGTATAGGGTTCGAAAATTCGCGCGAACTTTCGGTCGGTTCGAAGGTTCTGGTGCGAACCGAACCCGGGGGTGTTCGGCTCATCCCTACCGGCTAGATGGAGTTTGATGGTGTTGTGCGATAATGCTAGTTGTGTGTGGCAGTATGAAATAAAGGCCAGGATATGGTGGAGGTCCCCTGGTGCCCCCCCGGGGTTTGCGTCTAGAAACCGATGGTACGTCTTCCAGGCAGCGTGATAGGCTTTCAGCGTGTTATGTGATAACGAAAGGTTAATTAGACTGGTGGCGCTGTGAAGGTATTGTCTCAGAGCAGGGTTAGTTGAGACCAGTGCGGGATAGCAGACATGGTCGGGTCGGCTCCGGGCTCCTGCGAAAAGAATGATGGAAAATTAAGGCGAGACAGAGCGTCGGCTGAGGTATTACATTTGCCTGGGATGTGGATGCAAAGGACATTAAACTGGTGCCGAAGGGACAGTTGAACTAGCCTGCGTAGGAAGGCCATTATGGCCAAGGACTTGGAGCGGCCTTTATTTATAATGCTGGCTGTGGCCTGATTGTCTGTGGCGAATATCACTGTTTGACCTGCCCAGTTACCTCCCCAGGTTTGTGCTGCTGCCACTATGGGGTACAGCTCAAATAACGAAGAGGATTGGCTGAACCCGGGGATTGCCAAAATTTCTGGCGGCCATGGACCGGCAAACCAGTGGGGGCCAAAAATAGCTGCAAAGCCTGTGGAGGCAGCGGCGTCAGTGACTATCTGGGGAGAAGAGGGAGATGCTGATGGTATGAACATGGAAATGCCATTCCAATCTGCTAGGAAGTGGTCCCACATGGTGAGATCGGCTATTGCTGCCTGGTCTAGCTTGAAGATCTGGTCTGGGTCTTGAATTTGCGTGAGAAAGACCAGGAGGCGAGAGACGAAAGAACGTCCCTGAGGGATGATTCTTACAGCAAAATTTAACATCCCAAGTAATGACGGGAGTTGCCTCCTGGTGCACCCCTGGGTAGTCGTGAAGGTATGAATGACCTCCCTGATGCGGGTTAACTTGTCGGGTGGTAGGCTGGCCTGCATGGCCCGAGTATCCAGTATGATACCTAAGAAGGTGATGCGTTGTGCTGGGCCTTCTACCTTCTTTTCTGCTATGGGTATGTTGAGGTTGGAAAAGACCTCCCTTAGACTCTTTAGGTCTACTGGGGGTTCACCAGGGTTTTCGATGAGCAAGAAATCGTCCAGGTAATGGATCAGTTTCTGACAGGACGCGTGGTGTGAGAGAATCCAGGACAGGGACTGTGCGAATGTGTCGAAGAGCCACGGGCTGCTCTTGGAGCCGAAGGTTAGCTTTGTGGCAAAGTAATACTGACCTTTCCACTTGACTCCGTGCCATCGCCACAGGTATGGCTGGATTGGTAGCAGCTTGAAAGCGTCCGCGACGTCTGCTTTGGACAGCCAGGCACCCGCACCGACGCTCAGGATGGTTTGGATAGCGAGGTCGACAGAGGAGTATTTAAGGGAAAATTCCTCTGAGGGTATGAGGGAATTTAAACTAGTTGTGTGAGAAAAATGAGGCGCGGACAAATCATAGATTAAACGGAGTTTATTGGAAAACTTTCCTTTGACGAGCCCGATAGGGCTAACTCTCCAAACAGAAAATGGTGGGTGTGAGAAAGGGCCGATCATGTACCCCCGGTCAAGTTCACTTTGTAGCAAGGTGCTGATGGCTTCCTCGTCGATGGCTGCTGACTGCAGATTTTTGCACTCGTGGGTGGTGTTGGGGAGTGCGATAAACCCCGTGTGAAAGCCTGTGGTGAAGCCCTGTACCAGGAAGTCTGCTAGTGAGAGTGACGGGTGTGAGGAAAGATAGGATTGCAGCCATCCGATGTGTATCCGGCTTAGTCATGCCGGGCTGAGCTTCTTGATCCCGCAGGAGGCCCTGGGGTGAGCTTTGCGGCAGGTGAGGCAGACGTGGAGAAGTCTGCAACGGGGGAAATTTCAACCCCCCATATTGAAATTGTTGCATATTTGCGCACCTCCTATCGCTTGAATGGGCCGTCCGAGCCTATCTTCCGGGGGGGGGGGGGGCTGTGGGGTTGCTCCTGAATACTGAGCTGTATTCGGGGGACAGAGGAGAAGTTGGGGAAGCGTTTGCCATCGGGGTCTGAACACCAGTTGGCCGTGTGGGTGGAGGATTGGCAGTTGATGCAAAGTGGGGAGCGAAGGCCAGCGAAATGGCGACAGAAAAGTTCTGTGTCAACAGTGCTCCAGTCAGTGGTCGCCTGGAACTGGCTAAGCCTGGCTGCTGCCTTAGCTGAAAACGAGCGGTGGTAATCATAGAAGGAACTGCCCCCGTACTTGTATCCTAGATCTGTAACTGCCTGTAGGTAAAGATCTAGTTCTTCCCTCCTGTTGGGTTTGATGGAGCAAATTACGTCTCTAAACATGCCAAAGGCGAGCACGAACTCCGTGACTGTGAGCTTGCGTGTGAGCCTGTGGTCTTTCGCTTTTAGGACGACGGAGACGTCACCCCAAGCGTAGGCTTTGTTATCTGCTGCGTCATGTACCGAGATAAGGAGGGATGCCAAGTTGACGTCTCGGCCATCTAGTATGTCCTTTCTTATACTTGCTGGGATGAGATGCGCAGGGAAGACGGTGGAACCGCTGTGGGGCGTACCTGTGAGGATTGATGCGGGGGTGGCGGTGGCGACTGACGGTGATGTGGGGGTTACTTGCTGAACCTACAAGGTCCCCACTCTGGTCTGGACGTCGGAGATGGTGGTTGATAGGGAGGAAACTAGTGTAGCTGAGACACTGCTGAGGCGATTGACTGTAGCGATGCCTGAGTGTCTGGTGGGGTTGGCGGAGATGGAATGGGGAATAGCAGTTTGAATAGTTCGGCTTTCCTGGCTGTGGCGGGGTAGGGGATATTCCTGCGCCTCAGCTCTGCTGTGAGTCTGGGGATAGTCCAAGCTCTGAAGGACTGTGGGTCGTTGTCTGCCGAGCCCGCCCCGGGAGATGATGGGACGGGGGTGAGATCATCGCTGCCGGCCAGAGACATGGCGTCCGCTAGAATAAAGAGGGGGAATGCATGTTTTTTTTTTTTATGGAAAGCTTGGGAAAAATAGGAGGGGATAGGTGCGTTTGAATAGATGGGGGGAGAAGTGGGGAAAACAGAACAGGACACGGAGCGACAGGTATGGGGACAGTCGGTTTGCGCGTGAGCGATGAGTAAGATTGTTTCTCTTTTTTTTCTTTTTGGAAACTCAGAGAATGCGTGACAACCGAGGTGAGCCAGGAGGTAACTGGCCAGGTAACCGATGCTCGGGTGTCCGTCTGTGCACGGCCCAGACTAGTTAACCAGAGCCCCCAGGGCGAAACTGGGGAGAGTGGCTGCTGATTGGTTAGCTATGTAGGAATGTTTCGATCTGTAGTAGTTTGACGTGGGTTGGGTCTTCTAATGCTTGCACTGTCAGCAAGTAAGGAGATTAGGTGACCTTGTCTGCGTGGTGAAGGCTTGTGCTTCGAAGACAGAGTGAAATGCATAGGAGTATGTGACTATGTTACTAGCGCCTCGGAAAATGAGCCAATTATGTACGTGAAGTGAGAGTATGTTGTGAAAAGGAGTGTGGAGAGAAAGGAAACTAAATAATAGATAGAGTCTCTGTTGGGGTCGAACCTGGTTGACCTGGTACCTATGGTAGGGTGACATGGAAGTATTGTAAAAGATGGGTTGCAAGAGCTGTTTCGGGGCCATAGTTGACCCCCTGGTGAAGAGATGCAAGACCTCGACAAGAATAAGAAAACAAAATCCCCCCCCTTTTTTTTTTACCTGGAAAAAAGGATGGTCTGATCCTGTTCGTAGGAGAGACCCACTGGCGACTTACTGACCTACAAAGGTGAAAAGGGATAGAGAAAAAGTGTGAGCAGCCGTGTACGCTACTGGAGATGATTGGCCGCTTAGAGGCGGATGCAGAAAGACCTGCAGCGATTGCAACGGTATGGGGGTACTTGCGGAACAGCAAGATGGGGAAGATAGCAGCGATCGTGCGCTGTGGTGGGGGGGGGGGTTGTGGTGCCCGCGAGACGAAACTTGCGGTGATTGCAAGATGTGGGGGGATAGCGGCGATTGATGCTAAAGATGGTTTGCAGTGAAAGCACGATGTGGAGCGACTGCAAGGTGTGGGGGGGGGGTGCTGCAATGACTTGTGGATTTAGCATGGAAGGTATGTATAGCACTTGTGCCCTTTTTTTTTTTTTGTCTGGTTGGGCTGGAGATGAGCTGAAAATTTTGATTGAGCCGGTCGGTGATGGGACAGTGTTATTCGTTCGTGGCTTGTTACCGAGCCGATTCGAATCGTAGCGACGGTGTGCGACTAGACTCGAATCGTCCGTAGGTGCGGAGAAGCCGAGGGGATCGTGACAGGATCCGAACCGTGACGCCGGCTCAAGTTGATTGGTGGTGGTGGAGTTGCGACGGGCGTGGGTATGCGTGAGGAAATGAACCGTAGAAGCGAGACTGCGACTAGGTTCGAATCGGCTGGTGGTGAGTGGTAAGCAAAAATACAGTGAGGGCCTGTATGGGGTGGCAGAGTGACCGTACATGGTGGTGACAGCGGGGCTCGAGCCGTAACGTACGAATGCGAAAGCAACGTGACAATCGAAGTGATTTGATAAGGTAACGATGGTAACAATAAGGTCCTACCTGCGGCGCTGAAGCGTAACGATCTGCAAACTGCGAACGGGATCTGCAAACTGCGAACGGGAACGAAGTACGACTGGAACGTAGGACAACTCACGAATGCGTAGTAAGTTGTTTGTCGGCCTGGTGACGTAGAATACGGTGCACTGGAACCGACACCGGACGTTGTGGGTGGTCTCCTCCCATAATTGCAGGCCACCATACTGGCCTTCCTATATATAAACACACACATACACAAAAGAGGAAGTGCGTGAGGGAGGGAAGGGTGCGTGAGTGAGTCCAGTTTTTTAACCACAAGTTTACAGGCAGACAGATCATATAACTCCCTTAACAGACAAATTCCTCGCCTTTTATCAACTTGTAAACCACCAATATCAAGACTCCCCACGCTCTGGGGAGAATCAAAAAATTGTTAAAACCCGTCATTGCAGTACTGTTGTTCAGTGAAGTTGTAAGGTTAGCAGTAAGGTTAAACATGAGAAAGAAGAGACTAAACACGCAGAAGAAAATTAGCCTTGCAATCTTTCTAGATCACTTAGCTACTTTTAGCACTCGTCAGACAATCAACCTCTGACGTTGGGTATAACTTTCAACAAATCTTTTTGTTATCTGTCCTGGACAGCAGGGAGTCCATTTTTCTGTAGGCAACACCCCTAATGCCTCTGACTTTGACTGTTGGGACTATCGACATGTTATACATTCAGTCCCAATGTCGGCAATTACAACTCATTTACTCAAACAGGAAGAGAAGAAGAGACTTAGAAAGGAATTAAGAATATTTTAAATTGTCATACCTCTCAGACATCTTGGAGGACTGGATCACGCAGGTTCAGAACCAGATGGTGGTTCCAGGTCCCGGTATCGACCAGCCCCAATTAATGTTAAGTGGGGGAACTTTCGTTCTCAGTGAACTTTGAAGTCCAATACTCACCGAGGTGTTGGTTGGGACTGTCCGATCCGGGATCCACTCATTGGTTTCCAGTTTGAAGGACCAAAATGTTAGGAATATTCTTCTCCTGTGATCAGTCAAACTCCAGATGTATTGAAAAGCATACAATTTATTTCAATTGTGTGACACAAAAGGATGAGCTTCTTACACGTTTGAGTGGAAATGCAGAAGTCATCCAGAATACAGGATGTAACTTTCTTTTGTGAGATCAACAAAAAGAATCCTATTGGCTAGAAGCTCACTGGTGGCTCATGACGCATAACAGCTTTATTTGCCAATTCACAGTAAGCTTCTTACAATCTTATTCCCTTATATAGCAAAGCCTGTGGTTTTCTGGCCTTAGGCAGTTAGTTGAAACAATAGATAAGAAAACAAGTTAAAGCAACATGTCCTTAGACGCCATTTTAGAATTATCAGTCTCAATTTTAGATAAAATAGTCACACTATAAACATTAAAACTTTTCCAACAAGGCCCATGGTAACTCTGGAGGAGCTGCAGAGATCCACAGCTCAGGTGGGAGAATCTGTCCACAGGACAATTATTAGTCGTGCACTCCACGAATGTGGCCTTTATGGAAGCGTAGCAAAAAGAAAGCCATTGTTGAAAGAAAGCCATAAGAAGTCCCGTTTGCAGTTTGTCAGAAGCCATGTGGGGGACCCAGCAAACCTGTGGAAGAAGGTGCTCTGGTCAGATGAGACCAAAATTTAACTTTTTGGCCTAAAAGAAAAACACTATGTGTGGCGGAAAACTAGCACTGCAGATCATCCTGAACACACAATCATCACTGTGAAACATGGTGGTGGCAGCATCATGTTGTGGGGATGCTTTTCTTCAGCAGGGCCTCCTCCACCTTCCATTTGAGGATGCCCCACAGATTCTCACTAGGATTTAGGTCTAGAGACATGCTTGGCCAGTCCTTCACCTTTACTCTCAGCTTCTTTAGCAAGGAATTGGTCATCTTGGAGGTGTGTTTGGGTTCGTTATCATGTTGGCATACTGACCTGCGGCCCAGTCTCCGAAGGGAGGGGATCATGCTCTGCTTCAGTATGTCACAGTACATGTTGGCATTCATGGTTCCCTCAATCAAATGTAACTCCCCAGTGCTGGTAGCACTCATGTAGCCCCAGACCATGACACTTCCACCACCATGCTTGACTGTAGGCAAGACACACTTGTCTTTGTACACTTCACCTGGTTGCCACCACACACGCTTGACACCATCTCAACCAAATACATTTATCTTGGTCTCATCAGACCACAGGACATGGTTCCAGTAATGCATGTCCTTAGTTTGCTTGTCTTCAGCAAACTGTTTGCAGGCTTTCTTGTGCATCATCTTTAGAAGAGGCTTCCTTCTGGGATGTCAGCCATGTAGACCAATTTGATGCAGTGTGCAGCGTATGGTCTGAGCACTGACAGGCTGACCCCCCAACCCCTTCAACCTCTGCAGCAATGCTGGTAGCACTCATACGTTTATTTACCAAAGACAACTTCTGGATATGACGCTGAGCACGTGCACTCAAGTTCTTTGGTCGACCATGGTGAAGCCTGTTCTGAGTGGAACGTGTCCTGTTAAACTGGTGTATGGGCTTGGCCACCGTGCTGCAGCTCAGTTTCAGGGTCTTGGCAACCTTCTTATAGCCTAGGCCAGTGATGGCGAACCTTTTTGAGCCCGAGTGCCCAAACTGCAAACCAAAACGACTTATTTTTTTCAAAGTGCCAACACGGCAATTAAACCTAAATAACGCGGTTTTAGTTTAGAAAAAAGTATTCGTACAGTTTTTCAAACTAATTAACAGCAGAGTATTGCACAGCATGGGCAGAGTATTGCATAGTATGGGCAGAGTATTGCATAGTATGGGCAGAGTATTGCACAGCATGGGCAGAGTATTGCACAGCATGGGCAGAGTATTGCATAGTATGGGCAGAGTATTGCACAGCATGGGCAGAGTATTGCACAGCATGGGCAGAGTATTGCACAGTATGGGCAGAGTATTGCACAGCATGGGCAGAGTATTGCACAGCATGGGCAGAGTATTGCATAGCATGGGCAGAGTATTGCACAGCATGGGCAGAGTATTGCACAGCATGGGCAGAGTATTGCACAGTATGGGCAGAGTATTGCACAGCATGGGCAGAGTATTGCATCTCTCTCTTTTCCCCTCTCCCCTCGCACTGTAGGGCGCGCGGGAGCAAGATTCTCTGGGAGGACGTCCATGGACTCCCTCCCAGAATAAGCCGACCGTGCTGTAGCCATCTTTTGGCTATGGCCCGGTCGGCAATTGGTTCTAAAACTCACTTGATTTGCTGAAATCGGTCAGTCCCCAGTTGCTCCGGTCGCTCCGTTCGCTCCGGTGGTGTCCTTGTGTGAGATGATTTCCCACGCAGGTGCGTCAGATGTTTGAGAGCGGGGGGCGTGGCTTCAGTGTTCTCTGGGGAGGGTTCTCCCCAGAGAACTCTGGGAGATGTAGTCCGCGGGAGCGGACGCCGTGACTACAGTGTATGACTGTAGTCACGGCGTGCCCACAGAGACGGCTCGGCGTGCCGGCAGCGGCACGCATGCCATGCGTTCGCCATCACTGGCCTAGGCCATCTTTATGTAAAGCAACAATTCTTTTTTTCAAATCCTCAGAGAGTTCTTTGCCATGAGGTGCCATGTTGAACTTCCAGTAACCAATATGAGAGAGTGAGAGCGATAACACCAAATTTAACACACCTGCTCCCCATTCACCCCTGAGACCTTGTAACACTAACGAGTCACATGACACCAGGACGGGAAAATGGCTAATTGGGCCCAATTAGGAATTTTTCCCGTAGGGGGGGGGGTACTTACTTTTGTTGCCAATGGTTTAGCCATTAATGGCTGTGTGTTGAGTTATTTTGAGGGGAAAGCAAATTTACACTGTTATACAAGCTGTACATTCACTATTTTACATTGTAGCAAAGTGTAATTTCTTCAGTGCTGTCACATGAAAAGATATAATAAAATATTTACAAAAATGTGAGGGGTGTACTCACTTTTGTGAGATACTGTATATCTATATAGATATAGCTATATATATCTATACAGTAAAACCTTGGATTGCGAGCATAATTAGTTCCGGAAACATGCTTGTAATCCAAAGCACTTGTATGTCAAAGACAATTTCCCCATAAGAAATAATGCAAACTCAGATGATTCATTCCACAACCATTTATTCATAAGTCCTTCAGTTTACCGTCCATTTAAAAAGATTCTAGCAATGTGATAGGTTGTGTAACCATATAATGTCCATCCACAAATGGCAGCCTCCACAAGGGGATTAGAAGCAAAATCCAGCAGGAGCTACAGAGTATAAAATAGAAGAGAGGCACTTCTAAAGCTGGCCATACACGGGTCGAATTTCGAAAGATCTTTCTTTCGAAAATCTTATCCAAGAATTTTCGTATGAATTTCGCACCATTAGTGGGCTGCAGCAACGGCCGATTTTCGTGCGGCCATCGAATTTAAAAAATCCAACATGTTGGAAATTTTTTAAAAAAACGAACGATTTTCGAACCAATGATGGGAGAATCGTGCGAGAAATGTAATCGAAAAAGAAATGCGCATGTGCAAGAAAAGAAGATTCCCGGAAAGAAAAGAAGATTCCCAGACAAGAAAATTCTTTTCTGTAGGAACATGAGGTGAAATTGAAGGTTTGGTTAGTCGAATTTCGAAATCAATGGTGGCATCATCGAATCACAAAATGCACGAATTTTCTGATTTTCAAAAGAAAGATCTTTCGAAATTCGACCTGTGTATGGCCAGCTTAAGTGTAGCAATATGGTTACATTTAATGAAGGTACAACATTTAGCAACTCACATGGTTGATGATTAAAAGAGGCACATCTAAGTATGCAGGCATCTGGGGTAAAGCTGTCCACATAGACCATCCCGCCGGCTCTCACCACTGTCAGTCTACAATCGTGACCGTGAAGACTACCCTGTGGTAGAGTGATCTGAATGTGAGGCTTGTAGTGCTGGTGGAGCACAGCGGGAAGGGGTGACGTCGATGGCAGTGCGGAGGACGGTCTATGTGGACAGCTTTACCCCGGATGCCTGTATACTTAAATGTGTCTGTTTTATTTATTAGCCATGTGAGTTGCTACTGTAAATGTTGTACCTATACTCAGTTGTGACTTGATGCAGCTTGTATATCAAGACATCACTTGTTAAGCAATTTTACAAAAATGTTACAATTTTACAAAAAAACTTTCATACCAAGTTACTCTAAATCCAATGTTTTACTGTAATATATATATATATATATATATATATATATATATATATATATATATATATATATATATATATATATATATATATATATCTGTAAGCTGTATGTGTAATGCCTAATTGCAAAAATGTGCTGATGAATAAACGTTTGATCAGTTTTCCTAAACAATAGCAAAAACCGTCTGCATTTTCTGTTGAATCATTATTTTAATATTTGTTCATTGTAAAACAAACTAAGCAAATAGAACCAGATTTAAGATATTTGCTAAATGATGCACACACAATCTTGTAGAATTGTTCATACCTGAGTACATTTATTATATTCTGCTACATTAATATCGCAAAGGCAAATGCTTCATAGTGAAAATATATTTCTATATTCTTTTCATCATTGTAAAAAAAGGTGCCAGAGTGTTTGTATAGCAAATAAAAAATAATTAATTAAAAGACTGTTTTGCATTTTAAAAAAGGATCTAACTTTTCCATTTTAGAAATGTGCAGTCCTGACTAGAGTTGAGCGGACACCTAGATGTTCGGGTTCCGCCGAACTTCGGAAAAAAGTCCGGGTTCGGGACCGAACTTGATCCGAACTTAACCCCGAACTCCGAACCCCATTGAAGTCAATAGGGACCCGGACTTTTGAACACTAAAATGGCTGTAAAAAGGTCATGGAAAGGGCTAGAGGGCTGCAAATGGCAACAAAATGTTGTTAAGAGCATGGCAAGTGATCTGCAAACAAATGTGGATAGGGAAATAACTTAAAATAAAAAATAAAAATAAAATGCTGGAGGCCCCCTTCTCAGCAGAAGAGGTACAGGAAGTCATTAAGAACCTCAGAAACTCAACGGCACGATGCCGCACATATGGTGGGAATACCCCAGAATACGCACTTTCTGGAAAAAATTATTCAATTTAATGGATAAGATAGTGGGAAAATAAAATACTAGGAAATTAAAAAAAATGAAAAAATTATAATCTTGACCTAGGAGGACGAAATTCAAATGGAGTAGGAGGTTGAGGTGGCGGTGGATGTGGCGGTGTAGGTGGGAGCGGCGGTGGAGGAGGACGAGGTAGCCAACACTGGTTCAAAAATACAACAATGGCTGGGTAAGGCTAGTGGTGTATGATGTGTCGAATTCTGTCCCCCGTCGCATAGTGTCCGCCCTGTACTGCGCTTGCTCAGTACATAGGACAAGGGGATTTCGAAACTCTCCGAAGACGATGCGCGGTGACTCCAGGTTCAAGCCACATCATCCGAGGTTGAAGCCTAGCCAAGCGAGCCCGTGAGGGGCCCTGCTACTATGTGCTACCGTATGTCCACTTGGATGGTTGGGCTTGAACCTGCCCTCACTGCGCAGGCGTAAAGGGCAAGCACAGGCCATGTGCCCAATTTGGAGACCCAGAAGTTGAAAGGGGCAGACCCGTCATGCAGTACACGTGTGCACACATACTGCTCCACCATGTTGGTGAAATGCTGCCTCCTGCTAAGACGTTCCATCTCAGCTGGTGGTGCTGGTTGTTGTGGCGTGCTGACAAAGCTTTTCCACATTCCGTCTATGCTAACCCTGCCTTGCAAGGTGCTGGCGGTGCCCCGGCTGCGTTGGCGACCTCTTCCTCCTCCTCTGCCTTCGCCTTGTGCTTCCAGTGGGAATGCCACCAGCAGCGCGTCTACCAGCGTGCGCTTGTACTCGCGCATCTTACGATCACGCTCCAGTGAGGTAATTAAGGACGGTACGTTGTCCTTGTAACGGGGATCCAGCAGGGTGGCCACCCAATAATCAGCACCAGTTAAAATGTGGGCAACTCGGCGGTCGTTGCAGAGACACTGCAGCATGTAATCGCTCATGTGTGCCAGGCTGCCCAGAGGTAAGGAAAAGCTGTCCTCTGTGGGAGGTGTATCGTCTGTGTCCTCTGTATCCCCCCAGCCATGCACCAGTGATGGACATGAGCTGGTCTGGGTGCCACCCTGCTGTGAACATGGTTCCTCCTCCTCCTCCATCTCCTCCTCATCCTCCACCTCGTCATCCTCCAGAACTGTGCTGCCAGACAATTGTGTACCTGGCGTTTGTTGATGCAGGAACCCACCCTCGTAGCCACTTGTAAATGACTGCCCTGAAAGCCTTGGAAATGAACCCTCTTCCTCCTCCTCCTCCTCCTCCTCATCCTGTGCCACATCCTCTTCAATCATCGCCTGAAGAGTTTTTTCAAGGAGGCATAGAACCGGGATAGTAACGCTGAGAACGGCGTCATCGGCACTGGCCATGTTGGTGGAGTACTCGAAACAGCGCAACAAGGCACACAGGTCTCGCATGGAGGCCCAGTTATTGGTGGTGAAGTGGTGCTGTTCCGCAGAGCGACTCACGCGTTCGTGCTGTAGCTGAAACTCCACTATCGCCTGCTGCTGCTTGCACAGTCTGGCAAGCATGTGCAAGGTGGAGTTCCACCTTATGGGCACGTCACATATGAGATGGTGAGCGGGAAGGCCGAAGTTACGCTGCAGCGCTGCCAGGCGAGCAGCAGCAGGGTGAGAACTCTGAAAGTGCGCACAGACGGCCCGCACTTTCTGCAGCAGCTCTGGCATATCGGGGTAATTCTTCAGGAACCTCTGGACCACCAAGTTCAGCACATACGCCAGGCAAGGGATGTGCGTCAAACCGGCAAGGCCCAGAGCTGCTACGAGATTTCGCCCATTATCGCACACCACCAGGCCGGGCTTGAGGCTCACTGCCACCAACCACTCATCGGTCTGTTGTTCCATGTCCCTCCACAACTCCTGCGCGGTGTGGGGTTTTTCCCCCAAACAGGAAAGTTTTAAAACTGCCTGCTGTCGTTTAGCCCTGGCTGTGCTGAAGTTGGTGGTGAAGGTGTTACGCTGACCGGATGAGGAGGCGGTAGAGGATGAGGAGGCGGAGTAGGAGGAGTTAGCAACAGGAGGCAAACTGAAGTGCCCTGCAATCCTCAGTGGTGGAAGGAAATGCGCCAAACTGCTATCCGCCTCAGGCCCACCTGCCACTACATTTACCCAGTGTGCTGTTAGGGAGATATAACGTCCCTGACCGTGCTTACTGGTCCACGCATCCGTAGTTAGGTGGACCTTGCCACAGATGGCGTTGCGCAGTGCACACCTGATTTTGTCTCCCACTTGGTTGTGCAGGGAAGGGATAGCTCATCTGGAGAAGTATTTGCGGCTGGGCACGACGTACTGTGGGACAGCCAATGACATCAACCTTTTAAAACTCTGCGTCTCCACCAGACGGAATGAAAGCATTTCAAAGGCGAGGAATTTTGCAATGCTGGCATTCAGGGCCAGGGATCGCGGGTTGCTAGGGGGGTACTTCCTCTTCCGCTCCAGTGTTTGGGAAATAGAGAGCTGAACGCTTCCATGGGACATTGTGGAGATGGTTGGTGACCCAGGTGGTAGTGTTGCTGGCAGATCCTCTGTTTGCTGGTTGGCAGGTGTCACTGTCACTACAGAGGTGGATGAAGAGGCCGAGACTGCAGCAGAAGAGGAAGCAGGAGGAGCCAGAGACCTTTCTTGGTTTTTGAGGTGTCTACTCCACTGCATCTCGTGCTTTGCACTTAGATGCCTGGTCATGCAGGTTGTGCTCAGGTTGAGAACGTTTATGCCTCGCTTCAAGCTCTGATTGCACAGCGTGCAAACCACTCGTGTCTTGTCATCAGGACATTGTCTGAAGAACTGCCACGCTAGGGAACTCCTTGCACCTGGCTTTGGTGTGCTTGGTCCCTTGCTGCGTTGGGCAGTAGCAGATGTACTGTCTAGGGGACTGACGCTCCGCTTTTGCACCCTGCTCCCTCTTCTGCTGTGCTGGTGGCTCTGTGCGACCACCACCTCTTCCTCTGAACTACACTGGTCACCTGCATGATGTTGATTCCATGTGGGGTCAAGGACCTCATCGTCCTCCACATCATCTTCCACCCAAAATTCACCCCTGCCCTCCTTGTCGGTCTGCACAATGGCGAAAGCAGCAGCTGTTGGCACCTGTGTTTCGTCATCATCCGAGACGTGCTGCGATGGTCCTCCAATGTACTAATCATGAAACATAAGTGGTTGGGCATCGGTGCACACAATCTCTTCGACTTCTGGGGCAGGGCTAGGTGGATGGCCCTGGGAAACCCTGCTAACAGAGTCATCAAAAAGCAGAAGAGACTGCTGCATGATTTGGGGCTCAGACTGATTGGCTGATTTGCAAGGGGGTGAGGTGAAAGACTGATGGACATCAGCTACAGGTGCCAACTCTGAACTTTCATCAGGAGTCTGGGTGGGAGACAATGTGAAGGAACCGGAGGCACTTTCAGCAGCAACCCAATCTACTATCGCCTGTACTTGTCCTGGCCTCAACATTCGTACATCCTCATTAGGCGCGCCAAAATACCGCTGCAGGCTCTGTCGCCTACTCGCACCTGAGGAAGGTGTTTCACTAGTGCGTTTAGCTGGCACAGATCGACCACGTCCTCTCCCTGCAACAGGAGCGCCACCAGCAGCACCACGACCTGGGCCACGTCCCCTTTTTGATGATCTCCTCATATTTTTAAAATTTATGATCTCGCCCTAAATGGGTGTTTTTGTATATAGCAGAATACACGTACAGTGTCTAAAGCGTTTATGAACACGCAGAAAATGCTATTGGGAAAAAAAAAACACTGCAAAATTAAAAATTTTTGCAATGTTTTTCCAATATCAGAATACACGGACAGTATGTAAAGCGTTCATATAAAACGCAGAAAATGCTATTGGGGGGGAAAAAAACACTGCAAAATTAAATTTTTTTGCAATGTTTTTCCAATATCAGAATACACGGACAGTATGTAAAGCGTTTATGAAAACGCAGAAAATGCTATTGGAAAGAAAAAAAACACTGCAAAATTAAATTTTTTTGCAATGTTTTTGCAATATCAGAATACACGGACAGTGTGTAAAGCGTTTATGAAAATGCAGAAAATGCTATTGGGAAGAAAAAAAACACTCATATTTTCAAAATTTATGATCTCGCCCTAAATGGGTGTTTTTGTATATAGCAGAATACACATACAGTGTCTAAAGCGTTTATGAACACGCAGAAAATGCTATTGGGAAAAAAAAAAACACTGCAAAATTAAATTTTTTTGCAATGTTTTTCCAATATCAGAATACACGGACAGTATGTAAAGCGTTTATGAAAACGCAGAAAATGCTATTGGGGAAAAAAAACACTGCAAAATTTATTTTTTTTGCAATGTTTTTCCAATATCAGAATACACGGACAGTATGTAAAGCGTTTATGAAAACGCAGAAAATGCTATTGGGAAGAAAAAAAACACTCATATTTTCAAAATTTATGATCTCGCCCTAAATGGGTGTTTTTGTATATAGCAGAATACACATACAGTGTCTAAAGCGTTTATGAACACGCAGAAAATGCTATTGGGAAAAAAAAAAACACTGCAAAATTAAATTTTTTTGCAATGCTTTTCCAATATCAGAATACACGGACAGTATGTAAAGCGTTTATGAAAACGCAGAAAATGCTATTGGGGAAAAAAAACACTGCAAAATTAAATTTTTTTGCAATGTTTTTTTCCAATATCAGAATACACGGACAGTATGTAAAGCGTTTATGAAAACGCAGAAAATGCTATTGGGGAAAAAAAAACACAGCAAAATTTAATTTTTTTGCAATGTTTTTGCAATATCAGAATACACGGACAGTATGTAAAGCGTTTATGAAAACGCAGAAAATGCTATTGGGGGAAAAAAACACTGCAAAATTAAATTTTTTTGCAATGTTTTTCCAATATCAGAATACACGGACAGTATGTAAAGCGTTTATGAAAACGCAGAAAATGCTATTGGGAAGAAAAAAAACACCGCAAAATTTTATTTTTCTGCAATGTTTTTGCAATATCAGAATACACGGACAGTATGTAAAGCGTTTATGAAAACGCAGAAAATGCTATTGGGGAAAAAAAAACACAGCAAAATTTAATTTTTTTGCAATGTTTTTGCAATATCAGAATACACGGACAGTATGTAAAGCGTTTATGAAAACGCAGAAAATGCTATTGGGGGGAAAAAAAAACACTGCAAAATTACATTTTTTTGCAATGTTTTTGCAATATCAGAATACACGGACAGTATGTAAAGCGTTTATGAAAATGCAGAAAATGCTATTGGGGGAAAAAAAACACTGCAAAATTAAATTTTTTTGCAATGTTTTTGCAATATCAGAATACACGGATACTGTCTACAGCGTGTATGTATGAACACGCATAAAATGCTATTGGGAAAAAAAAAAAAAAGCAAAATTAAATTTTTATGCAATGTTTTTCCAATAGCAGAATACACACAGACTATGGTGTATCTCTTAAGCCCCATACACACGGTCGGACTTTTTCATCAATTTGGTCCGATCGGACAAGGTTGTTGAAAAATCAGACCGTGTGTATGCACCATCGGACAGTGTTCGTCGGTTTGTCCGTCGGACAAAGTCTTATCTCCTGCTGGAAAGATTTGCCGTCAACCCGGTCCGATCACACCAAATCCGATCGTGTGTACGGTTGTCCGACCGGACAAAGTGCTACGCATGCTCAGATCACATTACAAGACCAAAGCTATTGGCTACTAGCCTCTACGTAGTCCCGTCGTAGGCAACAAACGTCACCACGTTCAGAATGATCGGATTTTCCGACAACTTTGTCCGACCGTGTGTACGCAAAACCAACATCGGACAAGGTATGACGGACATGGTCCGACGGACCTGGTCCGCGGATTGTCCGACCGTGTGTATGGGGCTTAAGTATATGCAGTGTTGGTCCTAATGGTGCACTGAGCTTGCAGGTAAAACTTTTATATTTTGTCTGGCACTGGCCTCATGGCACTGTTAAAAGACTGTGCACTGCACCCCAGCCAGGGTACAATTGATTTAGGAATCTCTTCAATAATTCTCTCTGCCTCTTTCTTTTGCTTAATAATAAAGAAACTCCCTACTCTAGCTATCTAGATCGCTCACTGATCTAACTAAGTAGAAGCAAAGTTAAGGAATGCTGACTGCCTGACTGACTGAATCACACTAACTCCTAAAATCCTCTCAGCAGCACAGGAACCTGTCTATAGCCCTGTCTAAAGCAGAATAACGCTGTGGGCTGTGTGTCTGACCTATATATAGAGGCTGGGTCACATGCTGCACTGGCCAATCACAGCCATGCCATTAGTAGGCATGGCTGTGATGGCTTCTAAGGGCACACTAGTGAAACGATTGTCGATTGGCTGCCCTGCAGCTGTTAAAAAGGCGCCAATACAGCGCCGAACACTGGACCCGAACCCGAACTTACAGCCAATAGTTCGAGTTCGGGTCCGGTCCCGAACACCCAAAAGTCCGGTACGGACCCGAACTTTACAGTTCGGGTTCGCTCAACCCTAGTCCTGACCCAACCAAAAACATATCCATTCTCCATTTTTCTCTTCTTTTATAATGGTAAATCAGATTTGAGAATTTCCAGTGCGCTAGCATCAGTGGCTTTTTCAGATGTCAGACTTACAGAAAACTGTAATTTTGTATACTTTTATTAGATACTGACCTAAATTTGATTTTGTTTAATGTAAATATTATTTTCAACAGCCTTATTTCTGTGTATGGTCTTTGAATGCCTATGAACATGGGCACAGCCCTCTCTGGTCACTTTCATTTGATTACTTCTTAGTATTAGGGCTCTTTCACACGGGGCGGATCAGTGCTGATCCGCCCCGTGGATATCCGCTTGCTCAGCGGGGATCGCCGGAGCGATCTCCGCTGAGCAGGAAGATGACAGGTCTGTCTCTGCACTCTGTGCAGGGATGGACCTATCACAGCGCCGCTCTCCCCTATGGGGGATCGGGTGACAATGGACCGTAGAGTCCGTCGTCATCCGATCCGCTCTGCAGACGTAAGAAAAAATAGGGTTTTCCTCCGTCTGCAGAAACGGAGCATAGTGGACACGGACGAGATCGGGTGTCAGCGGATGCTCATCCGCTGACAACCGCTATCCCAAAGGGATACATGTATGTCCGTTTTTCATCCGAAAACGGAAGGATGAAAAACGGACATACGGACCGTCCGTGTTTACTCTTCAAAGCATAATGGTTTTCAATTTTATTTTTCAGGGACTGTATTGCGGTGGTGAAAATATGTTATTAATTATAATCAGGGCTAAAAATAAAATTGAGTTTTAAACTACCTATACACTAAAAGAGTTTAATTTTAAAAAACATTGGATTAAAAAACATCCGTTTGATTTTCCAATCATTAGAATACATCAACATTCCAATCAACATTTGTTTTGATTGTACATTTAAAGGATCAGGATGACATTTTTTCTGTAACAAATTAATTTTTAACATTGAATATGGTTTTCATTCAGTAAAGTTTATTCACTCACATTTAAGTGATAAAAGCAAAACAGATTTTGAAGTACTTTCAAATGACATTCATCTAGTGATTGAATGTAATGACAAGAATTTTCGTATGAATGTTCTTACAGCTTTGCACTCCTATTCATGCATTTTCCAGTTACTTCTTATTGCTAGCAGGAAAAGCATGTTGTTTACAGAGCACACATAAGTTAGGGCATAAACTCATCCCATTCCCTCCACGTGCCTCTGAACAGCTGAGTTTGAGGTTTCAGTAAGGGGGGGGGGGGGATTACCAAAGAGTGGTGAAAGCCTGCAGTACTCTTTTAAATGTATAAATAGATATAGCCAGGCCTTAAGGGTTACTAGCCACCAGTTGCCCCACCCAACCCTTACCATGCCCCGTCCCTAATCCCGCCCCAATGCATGCCCTCATAAATTCTCATGAAATTACACTTAATTGTTTTTTGCAGTATTAAGTTACACAAATAAATATTAACAACAACTTTATCACCCGTGCCCATCAATGCAGCCTCACCCCTGCCCATCAACGCAGCGTGACCAGTGCCCACTAACACAGCCTCACCTGTGTCCATTGCAGCCTCACCCATGCAGCCTCACCTGTGTCCGTCATTGCAGCCTCACCAGTGCAGCCTCACCTGTTCACATCATTGCAGCCTCACCTGTTCACATCATTGCAGCCTCACCTGTGCACATCATTGCAGCCTCACCTGTGTCCATCATTGCAGCCTCACCCATGCAGCCTCACCTGTGCACTTCATTGCAGATTCACCAGTGCAGCCTCACCTGTGTCCATCATTGCAGCCTCACCTTTGTACGTGATTGCAGCCTCACCTTTGTCCGTCATTGCAGCCTCACCTTTGTCCGTCATTGCAGCCTCACCTGTTTAGATCATTGCAGCCTCACCCATGCAGCCTCCCCTGTGTCCATCATTACAGCCTCACCTGTGTCCATCATTGCAGCCTCACCAGTGCAGCCTCACTCGTGCAGCCTCACCGGTGTCCACCATTGCAGCCTCACCTGTGTCCACCATTGCAGCCTCACCTGTGTCCATCATTGCAGCCTCACCCATGCAGCCTCGCCAGTGCAGCCTCACCCGTGTCCATCATTGCAGCCTCACACGTGCAGCCTCACCTGTGTCCATCATTGCAGCCTCACACGTGCAGCCTCACCTGTGTCCATCATTGCAGCCTCACCAGTGCAGCCCCACCTGTGCAGACTCACCTGTGTCCATCATTACAGCATCATCAGTGCAGCCTCCCCTGTGTCCATCATGCAGCCTCTCCTGTGTCCATTATTGCAGGGTTACCAGTGCAGCTTTACCTGTGCAGAGGGGGCGGCCGGTTTAGTATAGTGGAAGAATGCGTGTAGGAAGAGGAGATCTGACTTCAACACAGAGCGGGGTTTACCCGCTGTAACAGCTTTACATTACAATTGGCGTCCGCACGCCGTCACACACAGCCCCGCCTTCCTGAACCCGCACCTGTGACAGACAGAACGCGTGTTCAATGCCAGGGCGCGTTCTCTCTGTCACAGGTGCAGGGTCAGGATAGGGGGGCTGTGTGTGGCGGCGTGCGGACGCCAATTGTAATGTAAAGCTGTTAAACCCCGCTCTGTGATGAAGCCAGATCTCCTCTTCCTACACGCATTCTTCCGCTATAATAAACCGGCCGCCCTGTTCCTCCCTCTGTTCCTCCACACTTTTTCTCGCATTCATCCCCCACTGATGGCGGTGCTCGCCCCCCCCCCCCGCTCCCAGGCAGCCCAGCTCCTCGCCAGACCTAA
Organism: Lithobates sylvaticus; assembly: GCA_028564925.1. Lineage (NCBI taxonomy): Eukaryota > Metazoa > Chordata > Amphibia > Anura > Ranidae > Lithobates > Lithobates sylvaticus. The sequence continues at coordinate 168,833,357 of CM053027.1, read as the reverse complement.
TTTTCCACTCGCAAAATGCGAGTAGGCGAGTGGAAAATTTGAGGGCTGTTTTAATACATTTCTATGTTTATACGGAGTAACACTATGTGGAGTATTTTCTTTCTTGGTCATGCTATTTTGAACATTTGAGAGGATTTGGTCTAACAAGTTGTCTGCTTTTGGTGACTGCTTCTCTGTGATATCTCTTGACCAATTGGACTAGCTTCCATCTTGATCTGGAGCCCAGACGTGGAGGTCCCATACTTTGGTGTTCACACCATATGCCTTGTGGACTCACTGAGCATATACCCATTTGAGTCCTCTTACGCCGGTAAGCCTCCTCACTAACAGGTGGTGGTTCTATTGTCTGTGTCTTCACTTCAACACTGTTTTCATGTGGAATTCCACTTCTGGCTACATAATCTGTTTTCACCTTTTATCCAAGGACTGTTATATTTATGGTTTAAAAATATTTTAGGTACAGTGTAGCATGACTGAGTAATTATCATTCAAAATGTGAGAGCACCGAAAGCTGAAAATTGGTCTGTGCAGGAAGGGGGAGAGGGAGGGCCACCTGCACTTGCACTAGTCAGTATAGAAATAGAACACAGGGCTGGTAGAGGAGCTGTCAGTGGCTGTGATTCAGAGGCTTGTCTCATTTGAGATTTGAGAAAGGGGGACATACCCCTGAAACTCATCATAACAAGGGAAACCTGCTACTGCATTCTAGGAAGTGCTCTGTGGCCCCTTGTCTTTAGCGTTTACCTGCACAAGTAGTAGTAGTAATCTGAGGGAGCCCAGCTGTTCCAGTCTTATCATCTATATCTTTGATCTTCAGGGATATAGCTAAAAACTATTAAAGGCATGTTGTTCATATGGAGCATGTGAGTGAATTGCTTTTACTTTACACATTGCACTTATTAATAAAAAGTTTCAATGGGCTATTCAGATGCGATTCCCCTGTTTATTTTTTCTTTGTTTTCTGCATTATTTACCTTCCGTCTGGCACTTTCCTCTGCAAATTCTGCACATCCGCTGCTACTTCCAATCCCGAATAGTTCAAAACTAGTGCAAGCTAATAATAACCAATCTGTCATTTGTTCCTGGAGTGGTGGATATCTGTGTAAATGTTTATGCTTTAAGATTTGCTATTAGCATCTGTCTTCTAGATCCATTTTGAATATGTACAAATTATTATGCATAATAAAAAGATAAGCTTAAAATAGAATAACTCTGATTTAAAAAATGTCAAACAATGTTGTTTTACAGTGTCAGAAGCAGTGATGTAACTAACTGAGTTAAAATAAACTGAGTTACGTAACTCAGTTACTTTAGAGGGTAACTAGTAATCTAACTGATTACTTTTCCCCTCATGGTAACTCAGTTACCATTACTTTGGCTTAGTTACCCCAATTACAATTACATCTACTGCCACTAGATGGCAGTAGTGTAATTCCGGTGTCCTGCCGAAAAAGTTCCCCGCCTGATAAGGACCCCCTGTACTGCGCAGGCGCACAGTACGAAGGACTACGGAGCTTCCGAAAATTGCCGAACCTAAACAGCTCTGAGTGAACTCTACACTACAGTTAACATGTAATTGTACGAGGCGATGCCGCACGCTCCTGATGCTCGTGCTACTCTGCAAGGGGCGTCTATCGTGTAAGTAAGGGGCGGGTCTAGTATTACTGTAACCAAGGGGCGCATTTATTAATATTGTTATATATCGAGCTCTGCCCATTAATTTAACATTCGCCCTCTTCTGTAGCCATCCGCCCCTTACACGATATAATAATAATAGACCCGCCACTTGCTTACACGTTATAACAGATCTGCCCCTTGGTTAGAGTAATAATAGAGCAGCCCCTTGGTTACACCATATATAACAATAATAATAAATGCGCCCCTTGGTTACAGTAATACTAGACCCACCCCTTAGTTACACGTATAGAATATTTAAAAAAAAGTCAGTTACTTTGCTGTGTAACTAATTACTTTTCCAATGTAGTAACTGAGTTACTAACGCAATTACTTTTTGGGAGAAGTAATTTGTAACTTAACTAATTACTTTTTTAAAGTAGGATGACCAACACTGGTCAGAAGTAACTTGATCAGTAAATTAAGCAGTACATTTTTAGGCTTTTAAAATTAGGCTTTTAAAATTTGATGTTTAGAAACATCAAATTGTCTATGATAAACATTAATTATACAAATGTAGTAAAGATAGTAGGGTTCGGTATACTAAGGTTCTATAGTAAAGTGCACTTGCTGGTCATAAAGCAGCTCCCAGATCAAGCTCACTGCTGATTGCATCTTGTCTTGTCCATGTGTGCTAAGCTGATTTTGGAAGCCATTGTGTGCAAAGTGGTGCATGTCCTGTAGGGTATAATTATAGTGTATGTCACGTTTTGGATCGAGTAGGGAAGGCTTAGAACCCCTGCCTATTTTTTTTACTGCTACCTGTGCCTCCATTAGAGAGATTTCCTAATAGAATTATCAGACAGGAATGAAAGGAAAATTTGCACCAGGGACGCAGACAGCAATAAGCTGACTGGGGCTCTAGTCGGCCACTGCTCTAATAAAGAAAATAATTTTATTTCTACTGTTGTTGGAATGTTCCTCTCACTCACCTTGAATAGCAGCAAAAATAGTGCGTTTAACTCTTCCAGACTGTATAAGAAACTAAAGCTGGCAAAACACAAGTTGAATGAAATATATTTATACAGTGTGGATGGATGAATCTCCAGCTTCGGCTATTGTATTTTGACAATACCCTAACCACATCTGCATTTCATTGGATGCTGCCACTGTTCAACCAATGAAATAATATAAAAAGAAAGAGGCTTGTATGTAAAAACTGTGTGAATGTGTGAATGTCGTCCTGATTGAATGTTACCAGTTCAACCCCTAAACATATGAATAAACAGGACGTCTCATCAGAAAGAGACAAAGGATAGTGGGGCTCATTGAACAGTAGCAAATATTACTAATCAAAGTCAAAAACCGTATATGAAAAAAATCATGTATACTTTTATTCCAAGAACTAATTCTGTCACAGATACAAATAAATGTTACTTAGCTAAATATCAAAATACGACTAAATTGTATATACAATACTCGTTGGTTCAAAATTTAACCCAAGCGAGTATACATCAAACATGGGGGGACGTGACAACATGAAGCATAAATAACAAATATATGTCCGGACGCCAGTGGGAACGCGTGATGTGTTGACTAATGCTGAACACTGCAGCCTGATATCCACTATTGGGGGTATGAATAACCATTAAATACCATAGTGGTTTAGTCTACATATCATGAGTACCCCTGGGGGGCTCGAGCCAGGGGGGAGTTCAATGGCAGGGAAGGAGGGGATGAGGGAAAATTCCCTATATGAGGCCGTATCAGAGAGACACATATATGCAGAATTCCTTAATGGGTAATTTGGTGCATAAGAATGGCAGCCTTTATTCAAAATAAATGAATTAGATGATAATTAAATCAAATCATGTGGAAACAGGTATAGTCCCAGGATACATGACATATCATTGCCTATGTATTTTAAAGGTACTTGTATTGTCAGTTGCCTTTATCTCATTATGAGGATCCTTTCATTTTGTTTCCAGAGGCTCTCTTAACAGAGACTGTCCATTTGTTGCCATACCACATAGAATAGTGTTTGACTTTTTTACCACCCTCTATTTGTCACTTTTTATTGCCTTGTATGGTTTCAGCTAACGGCATCATACATTACCACTCCATGTGTGTTGGTGCTAGTCCGTGCTGTAGGTTGTAGATAACCTGTAGAGCTTCTACAGTGACGGAACACTTGGAGGGTGAAGAGATCCAACGATCTATCAAGCCGTTTTAGCGGTGCCGGATGAAGCGGTAAAACTTGGCAATTTCGAAAATAGAGGGTACTGCGGTCTGTGTCTCGCTGTTGTCTGTTGTTCCTTGTATATAGATTTTAGCGTGGCCAAGGGAATCCCCACAGTTTCCCTGCTACTCCGTCATAGCATCTGGTGCGTGCACGCCTGTAGGGGGTTGCGTCATGGCGTCCATCCGTAAGTGACGTCAACGCGTTTCACAAAGGGGGTGTGTGTAGCTTCTTCTGGACTCTGTTCAACCAATAATTTCCTGCCTAGTTTGTTTTTTCATGCTGCATCAGATGGTGGCGACTGCTCCTTCCATTGATAGAATGTTGGCCAGTTCATTAAAAAGTTCATGGCCAGCTTAAGGGAAAAAGTTTTGGCTGGACATACACTTATGCCACGTACACGCGAGCATACTTTTCGACGGACTAGAATCCGCCGGACAATTCAATCATGTGTGGGCTTCATCGGACCTTTGCAATCGAAAAATCAGACAGACTTTAGATCTAAAACATGTTTCAAATCTTACCGACGGACTCAAGTCCGGTCGAAAAATCCCTTCGTCTGTGTGCTAATCCGACGGACGAAAACTGATGCTAGGGCAGCTATTGGCTACTGGCTATGAACTTCCTTATTCTAGTCTGGTCTTATGTCATCATGTTCAAATCCATCAGACTGTGTGTGGCCAAGTCCGTTTGTTCGGAAAGTCTGTCAAAACTCTGCCGAAAGTCCATCGGGAAGACCGTCGGACCTAGTCCGTCGAAAAGTGCGCTTGTGTGTACGCGGCATTAGGTCCCCTTTCCCACAGGCTTTCCCTCAGGCGGACCTGATCCGAGCCTCCATTCACTCCTATGGAGTGGCGGATGTCAGCGGTGACATGTCTGCTGATGCCTGCTGCTATCCAATCCGATCCTGTCCGTGAAGTCCAGAGAGATGGTGACCCTATTTTCCATCCATCTGGTGGATGGGATCAGTTAGAATCGGATGGGATCAGATGAAAACGGACAGGCGGTCTGTTTTCATCCAATCTCCCTATAGAGGAGAGCGGGACTCTGACAGGTTCATCTCAGCACAGTGAGTGGAGATGGACCTGTCATCCGCCTGCTCAGTGGGGATCAACGGATCGATCCACCGATAAGCAAAGTAGAGTCCGCCGGGTGGACCACCCATGTGAAAGGACCCTTTATCCTATTCATAATTATCAGGAAGATAGCTTCAACCTGTGTTGAATAGGTCCGTTTGGAAATATATCTGTCAAGTGTGAGCACCCTCACGCACAGGCCATTTAGATTAGTTTAATCATTGCATTTTAAAGTGGTTGTAACGCTAAAAAAAATGCTCCTGTCCCTTTAAGGCAGGGGTAGGCAACCTGGGGCCCTCCAGCTGCTACAGAACTACATGTCCCATCATGCATCTGGGAGTAATTGTAACTGCCAGCCTTTCAATGCCTCATGGAAAATGTAGTTCCACAACAGCCGAAGGGCTACTAGTTGCCTACACCTGCTTTAAGGCATAAGATATAGTTCAGTGCTTTTGCCATGTCAATTGTCCCTTTCTAAGTTGTACAATACCTGATTGATCCTGCCTGTTTCGGGCTGCTGATCTCTATATCGTGATCAGTTTATGTGCCTCCATCATCCAGCTATCTCCTCAGCATCTCTGCAGCTCCCCCCTCCCCCTCCCTCTCTTCCTGTCCCCTCTCTAGTCTGCGTGAGAGTCAATCTTCTCTCTGCTCCTTCTTCCTAGATAGAGCAAAGCTTTTCCCTAAAGCTACTTTTTCCCTCCTCTTTGTTAACCACTTCCCATACAGGCCAATTGTGACATTTCTCTCCTATACAGTATCTCACAAAAGTGAGTACACCCCTCACATTTTTGTAAATATTTTATTATGTCTTTTCATGTGACAACACTGAAATTACACTTTGCTACAATGTAAAGTAGTGAGAGTACAGCTTGTATAACAGTGTAAATTTGTTGTCCCCTCAAAACCGCTGGCAACAAAAGTGAGTACACCCCTAAGTGTCATGTGCCTAGTTAGTGTTACAAGGTCTCAGGAGTGAATGGGGAGCAGGCCTGTTAAATTTGGTGTTATCGCTCTCACTCTCTCATATTGGTTATTGGAAGTTCAACATGGCACCTCATGGCAAAGAACTCTCTGTGGATCTGAAAAAAAGAATTGTTACTCTACATAAAGATGGCCTAGGCTACAAGAAGATTGCCAAGACCCTGAAACTGAGCTGCAGCACGGTGGCCAAGATCACACAGTGGTTTAACAGGACAGGTTCCACGCAGAACAGGCCTCTCCATGGTTGTTCAAAGAAGTTGAGTGCACGTGCTCAGCGTCCTATACAGAGGTTGTCTTTGGGAAATAGGCGTATGAGTGCTGCCAGCATTGCTGCAGAGGTTGAAAGGGTGAGGGGGTCAGCATGTCAGTGCTCAGACCATACGCTGCACACTGCATCAAATTGGTCTGCATGGCTGTCGTCCCAGGAGGAAGCCTCTTCTAAAGATGATGCACAAGAAAGCCCTCAGATAGTTTGCTGAAGACAAGCAGACTAAGAACATGGATTACTGGAACTATGTCCTGTGGTCTGATGAGACCAAGACAAAAGGAATTTGGTTCAGATGGTGTCAAGCGTGTGTTACGGCAATTAGGTTAGAGTACAAAGCAAGTGTGTCTTGCCTACAGTCAAGCATGGTGGTGGGATTGTCATGGTCTGGGGCTGCATGAGTGGTGCCAGCACTGGGGAGCTACAGTTCATTGAGGGAACCATGAATGCCAACATGTACTGTGACATACTGAAGCAGAGCATGATCCTCTCCCTTCAGAGACTGGGCCGCAGGGCAGTATTCCAACATGATAACGACCCCAACACATCTCCAAGATGATCATTGTCTTGCTAGAGAAGCTGAGGGTAAAGGTGATGGACTGGCTAAGCATGTCTCTAGACCTAAAACCTATTGAGCATCCTCAAACGGAAGGTGGAGGAGCACAAGGTCTCTAACATCCACCAGCTCCGTGATGTTGTCATGGAGGAGTGGAAGAGGACTCCAGTGGCAACCTGTGAAGCTCTGGTGAACTCTATGCCCAAGAGGGTTAAGTTTGTGCTGGAAAATAATGGTGGCCACACAAAATATTGACAATTTGGGCCCGATTTTGACATTTTCACTTAGCAGTGTACTCACTTTTGTTGCCAGCGGTTTAGACATTAATGGCTGTGTGTTGAGTTATTTTGAGGGGAATGCAAATTTAAAGAGGAGTTTCCATTAAAACAAAAAAATTAAAAGTCAGCAGCTACAAATACTGCAGCTGCTGACTTTTAATAATTGGACACTTACCTGTCCCAGGGTCCAGCTATGCGGGAGAACAAAGCCCTGCTCGTCCCCCCTCCGCTCGGCCGTGCCGGCATTCTAACTGTGGGCACCCGGCTGTGGCGAGTGGCGCAGCACGCAGTGATTGGCAGTGCAGTCACCTGGGACCTGTCACGTGTCCCAGATGACTGACAGGAGGGTGGGGGCAGAGCTGAGCCCTTCCTGCGCCAAGGGGAAGTGATGTCACCAGCTCAGGCACTGAAGGAGGCAGACTACGAGGGACCCCCTAGCAACAGGCATTTAGAGGTGAGTTAAAACATTTTTTTTCCAAATTATTATTTTTTTATTAGGAATTTTAATGATTTTTTGTTTTTTGTTGTGCAGCCCCACTTTAAACTGTTATACAAGCTGTACACTCACTAGTTTACATTGTAGCAAAGTGTAGATGCAAGCTCAAGAGTGGATTTTTAAAAGATTAATGGAAAAATGTCATAAAAGAAATCTGTGGGCTGCCATTGCTGACCTCAGTTTTAAAATGTAGGTTGCCTAGCCATCATGTGGATCCTTTGGCTTTAGTACTTTCTGAGTCATTGACCTGGCATAAGCATGCTGGTGAGGAATTTTGAATTCACTCTGATCTCAGTGGTGATACCTTTGAGGCAATAAGTCAAAATATAGAAGCTAAAGGTTTAACATAACAACTAAAGAACTAACAGTCTCACAAGGCCAGCAACAAACAATAGACTATCATTTTACTTATGACAGACTTTCTTTAAGCAAATGTAAAAGATAATAAAATGTTATAGTCATTAGAAATTAAGAAAAAAAAAATAGAATATTCTTTCAATACGATTTTACCTGAAAGTATCGTCTGTTCAATGTTTTTAAAAAAAACAGAGCCATTGATTTTAATACACACAATGATCCCCTGAGGCCCCATTCACTCCTGAGATTCAAACCATTAATGGGCAGGCTGAATGTACCAAGTTGATTGATTGATCCTTCCTTCGATCAACCAATCCTTTGATCTTTTTTGATCGACTGATCCTTCCTGAGATTGATTGACTAATCCATCCTGTGATCGACTGACAGTTCCTTCCTGTGATTGACCGACTGATCCTTCCTGTGATTAATCGATCCTACCTTTTATTGATCTTTTAATCCTTCTTTCGGTCGACCTGTGCTTCCTGCAATTGATCCTTCCTGCGATCGATCAACCAATCCTTCCTGAGATTGATCGACCAATCCTTCATTACTTTGTTCCTTCCTGCGATTGACTGACCGATTCTTTTCTGCGATCGACTGACTGATCCTTCCTGTGATCGATTGATCCTTCCTGTGAACGAATGACTGGTCCTTCTTGCAATTGATCGATCCTTTCCTCGATCAATCCTTTGATCCTGCAATCAATCGACTGATGCTTACTGAGATAGCTTAATCCTTCCTTCAATCAACCGATCCTTTGACCCTTTTTTCGATTGACCAATGCTTTCTGTGATCAATCGAGCGATCCTTTTTGCAATTGATCGAGTGATCCTTCCTTACTTCAATCCTTCCTGCAATTGACAGACCAATCCTCCCTGCACTCGACAGACCGATCCTTCCTGCAATCGACCGACTGATCCTTCCTGGGTTCGACCGGCCGATCATTCCTTTGACCAATTCTTCCTTGGATCGATTGATCCTTCCTTCCTATCTTTGATCCTTTTTTCCTTCATTATTTTTGCGCTAATGATTTTTTGCAATGCTATTTATCCTTTTCCATATAGTATAATACCTGGTTGATCCTGCCTGTTCCTCTGTTCCTGTCAGTACATTTTTTTTTATCGGAAATACACCACCACAGGACGGAGCAGTGGGTGTATAGGGGTGTATAGACTAAAGTATAC